>MQRK01241858.1:3830-18298 GCA_001938485.1 Girardia tigrina | reverse complement strand
TATATATATATATATATATATATATATATACATATTTAAATAAATTATATAAATAAGTTTGTACACAGAATAATTTAAAATTTGTTATAATATTAACAAAATGAATATTAAATAATCGCAATTTAAAAGATTTTAAAAATTGAAACCTTTAACCTTCTTTTTGTTAATAATGGTACCGATGAAAGAGAGTGAATAAGACGTTTCCAGAATGTTTTGTGTTGCAATGAAGCAGAACAACATAAAATAAAAATTACTTCATTTAACATTCAAACTTTATCTGTTATAAAATGCTTTAAATTATATTTTTTATTATTTATAATTATTATTATCTAGGCGAAAGTTGAGAAAGCAAATATCAAATCGAATTTATGTAAAACATTCGAGATTGATGTCAAACAATATTTGACTCAACATCAATTCAAAGATCCAGATCAACTAGAGGAAACATTCAAATCAATATCAAATCGATCAATCGATCATCTAAATGAAGTACTTGGGTATGACAAATCAATATTGAAGATGTGCTTTTGGATGATGAGAGATCTACAAATGGATATAAATGATGAATCTTTGAGTACATGTTACTCGAAGGTTGAAGAGTTAAGACAGAGTGAAGGCATATGCGAAAATTTCGATAAATGGATCATGAATGAAAGGAACATCATTGAAGAAGTAGAAATGATGAATATAATGCACTTCATCGAACGGATCACCGAAGGATTTTATTTTGACAGCGATCCGACTGAATTACGAAGAATATATAAATCATTCCAGAATCAGTCGATTGAACACCTTTATGAATTGTTCGGCTATAATCAATCTGTATTAAAAATGTGCTGTTGGTTTCTGAGCACTCAACAAATGGATATAAATGATGAATCTCTGAATAAATGCTTTTGGAATATAATGAATGTTAAGTCTAACGACAAAATCATAATTATTAAAAAGTGGAAAGAGAATTTTGAATCTATAGAAAAAGAAATATCAGAATCAGCAAAGAATTTCAGTATAGCATGTTTACAGTGCAGTTTGTGCCACATGAATCAAGTTTCCGTCCTTTACCTTCCATGTGGTCACATAATTATCTGTAAGGATTGCTTAAATAAGGACATGAAGGTTTGTCATTGCTGTGGGCTTGGAATTGATGAATTTAATCACATCTATTTGTAACATTTGCAGTATTCGTTATAGAAATAAGAGATTTAATAATGATTTTTTAACTTAAATTTTAAATAATCTTATATTCTTTAAATTATACAGATTTATTCAAAATACTGAATTTACAATGAAAATCTTCAATTACATCAAATAAATGTTTAAAAATCGTTTTTGTGGGTTGTTGATGTCCTGTAGATGGACGGAAATTTTGTGATTTGCAAAATTAAATCCGAATTAATATTGAGCGAAAACTCAAAAATGTTATAATCTCATTTTATTATTTCAAACCAAAGACCAAATTATGATTGTTGTGCTTCGGTCAAACGACCGAAATAAAAAAAACTGATTTTTGGTGTTTAAACTAACTTATTAAATAATATTCATGTGCAAAAATTTAAATTTGGTAATTATTCAAAATAAATGTCCAATTGTTGCTTCTTGTCCACAAATTTGAATTTTATTTTTCTTAAAATTGAATTAAAAAATGAAAGCTATCCGCACCGCTCTGGCTCAATCGGCCGAGCCAGATACCCCGCCGCCTCATACATCTCGACGGCGCACGGCGGAGTTACGCGACCGCATCAATACAGCATCCGGGTCGCGGATTGACGAGTCGACGAGATCACCTGGCGCTTCGAGCGGATCTGGCGGTCACTGAACCAGTAACGCGGTACGGGAAGCCACGGCCGACCGAATGTGGGTTCCGTACTCGACAAGGCAACTGCTGAGAGACACTCATTCCGACCGGTTACCGGCGTCCACCAAACTGGTCGATCAATTCCACCATCCGGCATCTTCCCGCACAATTAAGAGATGCTGGTCGCCGCCACTCGGTCTTGCAGCCGGCACCTCAACGATTATTTAAACAAAAATTGTTTTTATTAATTTTTATATTTTTTTAATATAAAAATTGATGATTGAAAGAAATATTTAGTTGATTAATTGGATTCACTGGTGGATGAGCGATACACAATGAGCATTTAATAAAGAAATTTAAATTCTGTTAAAAAACGTTATGGTCGATCTCTTTTTGCTGTGGAGGGAAAATTTATCGGCAAATGTTGGCACTACAGTACTTTATATTAACAAATACATATTTTTTATATTTCTAAAAAACTTTAATTACTTAATTAAAATAAATATTAACAATTATGTAGGATTATTGTAAAGGACTCTAAATAGTGATCTTTATGCATTTTTATATTGAATAAATTTAGTTTTGGTTCTTTGAAATCATCAAAACTCACGTTCTTCTCAAGGCTTCTATCAAATACCAAAATTGAACTGAATGATCTGGATTAAACATGTAAATTAGTCTTATTCAATTTATTTATTGATTCTTTTGAACGATACATCTTATTAACAACATCAATATGAGTTTTGCAACATTTATTATTATCACAAGCGCATTCACTATTTGACATCTCTCTTTATCAATTTATTTCTGAGTTCAAACTAATTATTTTCAATAAATGAAAATCTGTTAATAAAAATTATTAATTATAAAGAATGTAATTGGTTGAAATTAAATCTAAACATTTTTAAAAAAAGAACATATTAAATTAGTATATTAAAATTTTAAATTACATTAAAAAATAAATAATAAATTCAAAAATTATTTTAAATCTTTTTACTTTAAAATTAAATTAAATTATTTTAAATTAGTAAGAATCAAAGAAAATATCAATCACCCATCTGTGTAGGAGATGCACAATCCGAATCAACATACAACATGCACAATATCAACACACAATTCAAAATTATATATGGTGTTTTATTACAATATTACACTAGAAATCGGAACGAGTAGTAATTTTGTTCCCAGTAATAAAATTCTTTCATACAAGTATGCGTTACAAAAGAAACAAACATCAAATATTCTATAAATATCGATACACATATACTTATATATATTTATATAGAAAGCAAGCTAATAAAAAGAATGGTGTGGAATAATTATTTAATTATTAATGTATTTTAATGTGTGTGTTGTTTTAATAATCATTATTGTAAACTGTTAATTCAAATATATTTTTCTTAGTTGGATATTCTCTTTCACAACAGTGGCGTCATGAGCAGGATCATAGCCGATAGTGGAGATCACCAGTCGAAATTACTGGAAGTAATTTTGAATAGAATCCTGAAAAAGGATTCCGTCAAAACTCCGAAAACATTCGAAGAAGGGGACGATGCTGCCAAATTTTTGAAATGCATGATGCATTTATGCGGCAAATTGAAATATCGGAGGAAACACAAGCTGACTTCTTCATGGAATACTTGGAGGAAGATGTTCAGTGTTTTCTGAAGTCGCAGAGGGTTACACCCAAAACCAAAAGAGTTTCGAATGGCTCAAGGAAACTTTTTTGAAGCTGTTCGGACGAAAGAAGTCAGATATATCGTGGATGAAACTATTCGGCATCCGACAGAAGGATGGCCAGTCAACGAAGGACTTTATGAAAGAAGTAAGAATTTGTTGTTTTAAAGAATTACCGGAGTTGACCTCCGAAGAAAGAGAGCCAAAAACTCTCCAAGTTTTTATAAATGGTTTAATGAATGACAGAGCTCAAAAAGCACTAAAAGTGTTGCAGCCTAAAACTTTGGATGAAGCATTCGAGATGATAAAAAAAGAATGTGTAACTCAAGAGATGTCGGCAACAGTAAATGTGCTGGCCGAGATTGATGAAATTCGAATGCTCAGGGATGAAGTTTCCGAACTGAACAAACGTATTACTTCATTGCAGAAAACGGTAAAAAAGCTGCAGCAAGAAAGACAATCGAGTCAATGGAAAGGCGATAATAGAATGAGAAATCCTGTCAAAGAAACAAGTGGATGCTGTAATTGTGGAAGCAGCAGTCACATTTTGAGAGACTGTAAAAAGTCTCGATTCTGCAAAACATGCAACAAAAGGGGCATATAGATAAGTTTTGTCTAAACGGAAAACGTAAATCAGTCCATGTGGTCGAGTCTACCAGTATATCCAGTAATGAAAGCGAAACAGACACGGGAACATGTACGGAAGAACCGAGCATTTGTCATATTTCAAATGCAAAGAATTCGTATGCCAGAGCGGTGAAAGAAACAGTTCCGAAACAAAAGGAACAGAATAATCGTCTAGTAAAGAAGAGCAATTATAAAGTAAAAGATCAGAACAAACCAATGTGTTACGTGCGGATCAATGGGAACAGTAAAAAGATCTTATTAGACACCGGAGCCGAAGTGAATGCTATCAGCAAAGACATGCTAATGGAGTTGCAAGATTCAGATAAAAAATTGAAAACCAGACGTTCATCCAGAAAAATCAAGTGTGCAGATGGATTTACAGTGCCTGTACGAGCGAAGTATCCCTGATAGTTGAATTGGGTGCTAAGGGGAAAAGTTGCAATTTCTTTGTTGTGGATGGATTGGGCCCGGATATAATTCTTGGGATACGGAGTATGAAGAGTCTTGGGATTAAGATTGATCTCGATAATAATGGTGTTAATAGTGGAACAATTTTCGTTCCATTAGTTTCGAAAGTGAATGCAGATACGACAGTCCCGACAAATCAGTTAAACTGAAAGGGCACTGTTTGAGGAGTCGGAAGCAGTATGTGCCCTATGAGACTCAGACTGTAGCAGCTGCCGTTACACGAGAAGCGCCTGAAAGTGAGTGTCTCTTATCCCAATTTAGATGTGTGAATGATAGCAATAGAGACAATATTATTAGTTTAGTGAAAGAATTTAGAGACGTATTTAGTCTATCAGAGTAGAACGCTCCTATAGTGATTGTTCCAAAAAAGGATGGAGATATTCGACTTACAGTAGATTACCGGAGACTAAATCAAAAGACTAAAGTTCCGTCATTTCCAATTCCTGACGCACAACAACTTTTTGATACCTTGGGAGGAGCGAAACACTTTTGCACAATTGATTTGGCTGCAGGATATTATAACATAATATAATAATAGAGAGAAAGCAGCGTTTAGTACTAGAAAAGGACACTGGGAGCTTTTGAGGTTGCCAATGGGCTTAGCGGCAGCGCCGGCAACGTTCCAAAGAGTTATGAAAGCGATATTAAAGGAAGAAGACTGGAGGGAAGGCTTAATATATTTGGATGATATTCTAGTTTTTGGGAAGACACAAGAGGAGCATTTAGTCAGACTGCGAAAATTATTATCCAAAATCAAAGAAGCCGGTCTAAAGATTGCACCAGCAAAGTGCCAATTTTTTGCAAGGGATGTAAAGTATCTGGGCCATAAAGTATCAGCCAATGGAATTTCAATGGACGAGGATAAAATCAAGTGCATTCAGGAGTGGCCACAGCCAGAGTCTCAAGAGGAAATTAGAAAATTTCTTGGACTTTGCGGATACTATCGCAATTATATTAAAGAGTACGCCAAAATTGTTGCACCATTAGAAGACGCATGTAAAGACTGTTGGAACAAAGCTAGGACTAGAAAATTACACCCCTTACAATGGTCAGCCTCTTTGGGTGACGCATTTCTTCATTTGAAACAATGTCTAATGACCGCGCCAATTTTAGCAGTTTCGAATAGATACGACCAATTCATATTGGATACGGATGCATGTGATAACACGATTGGATGCGTCCTTTCTCAAGTGCAAAGTGGTGATGAAAAGTAATAGCCTACGCTTCGCATAAGTTGTCTACAGCAGAACAACATTATTGTGTGACACGAAAAGAGTTACTGAGTGTCTATAAATACACAAAAATGTTTAGGCACTATTTATTTGGAAGAAGATTTAGTATAAGAACTGACCACAAAGCTCTATGCTGGATGATGAATAGGAAAACACCGAGTACAAGTCAATTTAGTTCATGGCTCAATGAATTGAGTGTCTATGATATGAATATCCAATTTGTAGAAGCATTGGATTCTCTCCCTTCGAGGTGATTTTTGGTCGGAAAATGATGTCTTTCTACTCGGAAAAGAAAGTGAGTCCAGCAAATGATGGAAACTATTGCAAATATATTACAGAGTTTCAACAAGTGTTACAAGTAGTGAGCCAACATATCAAGACCAAACAAGAAATTAAAAAGTCAGCTACATCAAGTTCAGGGGGTTGTCATGCAATTGGTGATCTAGTGCTGGCTAGAATACTACCGCGAATCAAAGGAATCGATATGCCGAGATACGAAGGGCCATATACAGTGATCGGTGACATGGGGAAGCAGGCGTACAGATTAAAAAGGATTAGTGATGGAAGAATAATTGAGAGAAATATGGCGGATATCAAAAGATTGAGAACGCAACAAAATGACACGAGAAAATCAGAAAAGGCTACAACAATTATGTCAAAAAGTATCAAAAATGATCATCATGATGTACATAAAGAAGACCAGATGCCAGAGGAAGATCGACGGAATATTAATGAAACAAGAGTGAGACGTAATCCAGTTCGTGACCGACAGAAGCTTAAAAGATGCAGAAATTAAGTTGTCGAACAAGGCGAGTGTGGAATAATTATTTAATTATTAATGTATTTTAATGTGTGTGTTGTTTTAATAATCATTATTGTAAACTGTTAATTCAAATATATTTTTCTTAGTTGGATATTCTCTTTCACAACAAATGGAAAGTCTGGAAACATAATTGTGAGGAATATTTTAAATTTGGTATGTTGAAATCGGTTTGTTGAATTTTGTATGTTGAGTTTAGTATTTGGAAATGTGTTTCTCCCACCCGGATGGAAAATTGATATTTTACATGTTCACGATAAATAATTATTCGAGTATAATTTATATTTTAAAGTACAACATAAGATATTTAAAAACATTAAATCTTTTCAAATCTTCATATTAAAATTTAAATAAAATAAATAGTTTTAACTAAGTTTTGAATTAATTAAATGTTCTTTCTTTACATAAAATAATTTTTAACTAAAATTAATATGTAAATAAAAATTAATACTAAAACTACAAAATTTTAATTTTAAAAATTAAATCAGAAAATAATGAAAATTTGTTCGAATAATTGTTTATTAACAAACATTAACAAAAAATTATCAATTTAGAACGATGTCGAATGACGAGAGTTTTGTTGAGAGTTGTCCAAAAGACAATTCTGATTGTAATGAAAATAAAAGTTTGAAAACCCATATTGGTGTTCTTAATAATAATAATGCAGATAATATTCATAAACTACACATAAAAATTGATTAATTTCAATTGGTTTCATAAATGTTTTTAGTAATTACCAAATAACTCTAATGGCACACTGTGGCGTTAAATTTAGGACAAGTATGTGAATCATAAAACATATTTTTGTTCATTATACAAAGATACATTGAACCTCTATTACTTGCTAAATCCTCGTTGAAAATTTGGTGCATGCTGTTTTCAACAGATTGAGGTTCATAACTGTAGTGACCACAATTTATTAATTTAATTATTATCAATTTAATTATTAATTTAATTTTATCAATCGTAATTTTTTAATCACCGCTAATGTGTAAAATTTTATCGGTAATAAAATCTATAAAAATCAAAACTTAATAACAAAAAAAATGTAAAAAAAATCGAAATTTAATTTTCAAAAACAATGCAGTGAATCGATAACATGAGAACTGAAAAATGTCGGAAATTAATAAAAAAACATTTTAATGATGTTGTTTTAATAATTGTAATTTAAAAATATTTTTTTACTGATTTTGGGTTTCGTGTGGTTACTAATTGATTTAGAGATTTTAATGATTTTTTTCACCTATTGGTTCGGTTATGACTATTGATAATTTTGTGCGCATGGTCATTCAATTCGACGTCCCTATTCGAGTTCTGACGGACGGACCGGCAAACTGCCTCGGAATTAAATTTTTGACAATTGAGCGTGATGGCCCTCCCGCGTTTATAGCGAATCCGCCATCCCATTGCAGTGTGATTTTTGAGTCATTTAGCAGTTTGTCTCGGTTTTTCGAACAGGGTCACTGGTCGGTGATTGGACTCATTGAGTCTTCATCGAGACGGCGCAGCGTCCCCACTACAATAACAATGAACTTTGTCCTGATGACGGCTTAGGAGTTGATTTCAGAATAATTAGACTTGTGGTTTGTCTCCTGATCCCAACGTACACGTAATAGTTCAATTGACTTATGTTGGCATGGATTTTAGGTCAAACATATCAACATTGTCAAAAAGCTAAAATGTAATTAAATGACTTATATGAAAAGATACTCAATCTTGTGGACAAAATGCAATACTTCAGAGGCTTTAACCTCCATTCAGATCTCCAAATGAACTTTTTTAATGATCGTTTTGCTCTTCTAGTAGAAATCAGGTGGCATCACTTTCATTGAAACGGCGCGGGTACTGAACTGAAACTAGGTTTCACTCACCACAGCAACGTCAAAGAAGTCATGGACGATGGTGAAAATTATTTATTAGAAAAAAGTAAGAATTTATTAATTACAAAAGCAGTTCTTCCGACTTAAAGGCTACCTAAATTCGCCACTATTCCGTTGTACTTCATTAATAACTTGACAAAATTGGAAATTTTGAGGCTTTGAAATCTTACACGGATATTTAGCTAATTTTAATCCTGATTAATAGGCAGCACTAAATTCAAAAATAGTGGAACTTCCAATAAAATTTTAGTCGGCTTCTAATTACACACCCTGTAAATAATCTTTTGTCTATGTTACTTATTTTCTCTTCGATTAGTATATACTCAAAGAGCTTCTGAAATTTTATTCCATCCATTAGGTCTATAAACACATTTTTCTTCAATAAAAATTATACCGTTTTGCACTTAAATCTTGTTGTCGCCTAAACTATACATGATGCTGTCAGCAATTTTCATTTCCGTATCGTTAATTGTTCTCTCAATGACTAAAAACTCTTGAAAAACAGCCCAAATCAATACATTAATTTTTTCTGGTATTAAAAACTCTAAAATTGTTTTGCATTGTACATTATTTATTATTATTTACATCAGTGGCTCTCAATCTTTTTTCATGGAGCGCCACTTTTTTATAAATTTTGGAAACGTAAACTTGCCATCGCCCTCTTCTCCAAAAGAAAATTCAAAGGAATCTTATATTATAAACTTTACAAATGAAAACAAAGTGATATTTACAAATTTGAAAAAAATATTTTTCATTTTGTAACATCCAGAACTTTATACAGCACTTAATGAGAGCCTGATGTTTTTTGGCAAGGTTATCCATATTTGGCTTCAAATGAGTCAATACAAGACGAAGATCTCCTCTGTTGATAATATCCAAACAATTTCTTTTTCTGTTCAACAGATTCATTAAAGTGAAAAAAACAGCCTCCTAGATACGTTGAGGTAAATGCAAGTAATAGCAAATGCATCTGAGACTATAATGTAGGGTATATCAAGTTTTCATCTTTTATTTT
Source organism: Girardia tigrina (assembly GCA_001938485.1). Classification (NCBI taxonomy): domain Eukaryota; kingdom Metazoa; phylum Platyhelminthes; order Tricladida; family Dugesiidae; genus Girardia; species Girardia tigrina. The sequence continues at coordinate 8,784 of MQRK01241858.1, read as the reverse complement.
TACCATAAATTCATCAGTCCTCTATTGCTGAAATTTATTTGACACCTTTCATCATTCTGCAATTTTAGCAACTCCTCCTGTTGTTCAATTTCAACATTAGAAATTTTACCTGAAACGGATCAGTCATTCATGATTCAATTTTCATTGAAATAATATCATGAAAGTGAGTTTCCATATCTTTCTTTAATTCCAGCAAATCATTACCATAGCGTTCAACATCTTTTGCCAATAATTCGTTTATTAAAGAAGCAAGCTCAAGAAAATTGTAGAATTCCTTTCTAAGAATGTTCTGACGGAATAAATCAAGCTTCTTCGTGAGTGTAACAATGATTTGTTTGTAATCAATAAGTGTTATTGCCTTGAAGTTATAAGTTCATTTCATTAAACTTTTGATATAATCCATTCAGGTAAAACACATCATTCTTGATTCCACGGTTATTTTTTTAGGTTACTCGTCTGTCTGATCCACATCATATGATATTTGAAATAAGTCATTGGTTATTAAATCCAAACTTTTCATCCCATAATCCCCCTAACGTCCCTCGCCCTAACAGCGCCACTGGAAATTAGAAAATGCCCCCTGGGTGGTGATAACGCCAACGTTAAGAACCAATGATTTACATCTATCGTACAAAAGAAAATCCTTTATCTAACTTTTCAGTGTTTTTTCTTAAAAGTGAAATTACGTTGGAACTGCGGCAATAATTGTTCAAGAATATATTGTTGGTATAAGGCGATCTTTAATTGAATTATACATGATTGTCATGTTAACCAGTTTGATTTTTAGGTAAATAGTTGCTTTCATTTCAAATTAAAAGTAAAAATATTGTTTTCAAAAAAATTTTTAAGGAGATGTTCCTTAATGATATCACGCACTCTAGTGGTAAGGGGTTTCAGAATTTCGTGACTATGCGTGACGAAGAGAGGAAGGATTTTAAGAAATATGAAGTGACATTAAAATGATGCACGTTGCTTCAATTTCCCAGCCAGTTTGCTGTCAGCTCACACACACTTTACAATAACAATACTTAACAAGACTTTTCGTTAAATTGTTAGTCTGTTTATCAGCTTTTATCAATAACTTTACCGATGACTTAAGTAAGAGGTAAAAGGTTTGTGACCGCATAGTAAAGAGAAGTCTGAATTTCTTTGACATCTTATGACGAAGAGGAGTGGGTGAAAATCTGCTAAAATCACGTGAGTTATTAAGGGACAGTCCCTAATCCAAAAATAGAATTATTTAAATAAATAATCAAAATTGGCAAATTGTCAAATAAAAAATTCTTAAGTCAATCAAAGTTTATTAATTTCGACGGTTTAACCGTCATCGTCAGTGTGAGAAGTGGTTGCAACATCAAAATCTGAATTCATTTTTTTAACAACAAATATTATTAATATAACAATAATTCACATATTTAACAAATTTTTCTGTTAATTTATTATCTCGCCATAAATTAATCTATTAAATTCTTTTCTATTCAATTTTTAAAATCTTGCAAATTTATTAAATACATTTCACATTAAAACTAAAAATTTATTTTGCAATTTATTTAAAATCGTTTCATAACTTATATTACAATGGGTACGGGACATTTCGACGCCGGGGCATTTCGGCACCGGGACATTTCGACGCCAGAAATTAGGATTTAAATGAAATAGGAATAAAATGAAATAATTTGTTATTAATTAGGATTTTTAGGAATAAAATTAAATAATTTGTAATGAATTAGGATTTTTGGGAATAAAATGAAATAATTTGTTATTAATTAGGATTTTTAGAAATAAAATGAAATAATTTGAAATGAATTAGGAATTTTAGTCTGCTTTCAAAGGCTGTCAAACATAAATTAAGAGACACAACTTGCGTAAAATAGCGGAATTGTATATTTATAGAAGTTTGTTTATGTGAATAGAATTGCAATTCTAGTTAAAACGTGGGAAATTAAACATGTCACAGACCTATTGATCCGTCCACATATAATGTAAAATTTTGATTAAAAATTATAAATAATTATTAATATATTTTGCAATTTATTTAAAATCGTTTCATAACTTATATTACAATGGGTACGGGACATTTCGACTCCGCCATTTCGACACCGGGGCATTTCGGCGCCGGGACATTTCTTATGACGAAAATATACTTTTATTTAATCCATAACAAAGTTGTATGCAATTCCTCGTGGAAATTCTAGTATTTCTCTATTTTTGAAGTCATTGACGACTTCCAAAATTCGTTCATCAGCTAATGTATACTTTTTTCGTTTTGGTGTATGCTGATCTCCTCGAAGAAATTGTTCATATAATTGATCAACTGATTTTTGGATCATATGCAATCCATCTATGAACTTCCAAAAAGAATGATGGTCTGCCCCGAATTCTCTATTCAATTTTCTGTGGGCAGCTTCGGCAAAGTTATTGGTCCTACATTCATTATTTATTGTTCTCAAATAACACGACCACATTGCCGGCTTGAAAAGAGGCTGGCGGCGTACATTATTATACAGCATTCTTCCAATATAATAATCTTCAAAGTAATCTAAAATAGGAGTAAATTCTTGACTTAAACTATTACTCAAGACTCCAAATGATCTTTCAAGTTGCTCTATTGGAACAAAAGCCAAGGCAGCTATCATGAGCGTCTTAAGAGTAAAATCTGCATCTTTATTATAGCGACTGATTAAGCCTTCGTATACCAGTTTACGCCTTATATTTTGAACTAAATGGAATAAACATCCTTGTAAGATAGCATTAGGAAAAGCAGAAAAGAAAGCATTTATCACTGCAACCTCAAAGTCTAATGATATTGCTGTAGGGTAAAATGTAGACCAAGATTCAATTATCATTTGAATCATTCGAGTATACGTCTGCTCCTTTTTATTTGGTAGAAGAGCGTATAAAACTGGTACGACATAATTACCGCGTTGATTCATGATAACAAAAATTGGGGCAAAAAGTTTTGGACCTAATTTAAAAGTTCCATCGATGAAGATTTTTTCAACTTGATTTACCCAAATTTCTCAATTATCCTTTAGCAAAAATTAAAATTCTCTTCCGATCACCATATCCAGAATCAGATAATAAAAACGATTCATCTTCATAATTTTTAAAATTTTCATATATTTCGATAGAAGCTCGATCTAGAGGTTGTGCTGGTGTAATATTCACTACCTTTCTTGTTCGATTAATTCTTTTTAGAATAGCTTCCTGATTAGGCAGTTCCTCGAGTGCTGCAGTAGTCATTCCTTGAATTGCAATAGTGCGAATCTGTGAAGGAATTTTCAATGTTTTTTTGGCTCTGTCCTTAATAACTGCCATGCTACGACAAACTTCAACATATGCCGCGCTAGCCAAATGAACTTGAGTGTTAACCACCTTAAAAAAAGCTCCAGTTTTAGCGATTGTATAAATCCATCCTTTACATTTCTTGTTCTTTTCAAAATTCCACATCACATCGCCATGATTTTAGCATGTTCATGGAAACATACTTATCAAAGACATATAAGTATCCATCATACTCATACTTTTCGGTACCTCTGTTTGTACGGATCATCAAATGTAAACTATAGATTATATATTTTGTGTTATTCAAACAAATAATATTTATTAAAATATTTCCATATGATATCATAAAATTTAAAAGTTAGAAAAGTTTTATATGCATTATTTTATATTTCAATGTAAACGTTCATATGATTTTACTAAGATTTGAAACACACGAAAATAAACATAGTAAAATAAATAATTAAAAACAGAAAATAAAACTTTTATATTATGTATCTTATCTTTATATTTTAAAGTAAACTTTCGTGGAATTTTACTAATATTTAATTGATGAAAAGAAAACATACAAATTATTTCATTTTATTCCTATTTCATTTAAATCCTAATTTCTGGCGTCGAAATGTCCTGCTTCAATTACAATATATAAATTTTTATGACTGTAAAAATATTTTTATTTATAAATAAATATTTAATATTTAATTGTTTTCTTATTCTTTTTAATTTTAAGATATTAAATTTAAAAAGATATATTAGATATTAAATATATAATAATATATTAAATATATATATATACATATATTATATATATATATATATATATATATATATATATATATATTAGATATTAAATTAAATTAAATTACATTACATTAAAAAGATATTTTTTATTTTTAAATAGACATTTAATTTCTTATGATTTTCTTTTATTATATCATTTTTAATTTTTTCAAAATATTTAAAAAGCATATTAACACTACAATATTTTACCTTTTAAATTAAAAAATAATAAATTATTCTGGCGAGATGAAAATTTAAATTAACCCCTCATAGTCAGAACAAATGATTTTTCAAACGAAATTTACTTACAGTTAATGACAATGTAATCAACACGTAATCAGTACATCATTTAAAAACTCTCAAAAAATTTGTAGAGAATGCAGTTTGAACGTTAATTTTAGGATCCAAAGATCTTCTATATAACGCTTCACATGTCACCCGCCCCCAATAATTTTTAAATTGAGTACACAGAATTTTATAGTCTTGTGAATTTATATCTTTAATACAATATCTTCTATGTCCTACAATGTTACTTCCACCTTCATTACGACTGTGTTCCTGGATTCTCTTACAGAGATGACATGAAGTCTCTCCAATGTATGTGGCGTTACACCCATTACATGTATATTGGTAAATGAGATCCGAACAGAATCCTAATGGCATTGGAGATTTATTGCCGAACAGAGGGACCATATTAGAAATTAACATTTGCTCAAATTTTGTATTTTGTAAATGTTTTTTTTTTATTTTGTAACTAAAAAAATAATAACTAAAAAAATAACTAAAACAAATCAAAGATATATTTGATTTGTTTGATTAAATAGGATAGTGTTCAGATTAATTTGCATAACGGTGTAATTTTGATCACATTATGCGAGATTTGTCTTTTTTT
>MQRK01241856.1:5208-19775 GCA_001938485.1 Girardia tigrina | reverse complement strand
ATATATATATATATATATATATATATAAAATAAATAATGCCAAAAAGAAATTTGAAAAAAATTGTATTTTCATTATTGACTGGGAACTTTCAGGACAACCTAATTAATATATTGTTAAAAAATCAAAACGAAATTCTTTATTTTTTTTAGATCGGCAAAATATTTTCCACTTGTGTTTATATACGTAGGCTGTCCAAAAAGTTCTTATAACACAGATATGATGTTATAAACTGCAATAAGATATGTACGTTAGAAAGTCATATGTCATATGAACACATGTTAAATTTAATTATGATGTATTATTTCTTTCTTTGTTTAAGAGCCGTTTAAAATTGACTTGACATTGATTTTTTAGTAATGGATAAATTCAAGATTCGAGTGTTAATTGAATATTTACTAATGAAAGGATTAAAAAGAGAGGAAATTTATACGGATATGATGAATGTGTTACGTGAAATTATTATATAACTTTTTCTCGTATACTTGTTGTTAACTTAAATAAATAAGTTATTTAAAGAATTTTTTAGCTAGGCATAAAATAATGTTATATTTGGATTCAGTGTCTCAAAATTAATATAGAAACATCGAAAATTTAAATGAAACAGGCATGCCGTAAAATTATTTGTTCTGAGTTGTAAATATTCAAACAGTCTGCCTACTGACGTTTCTTGATAAAATAAAATTAAAAAATAATATCAAAATTATGGCCGAAATTTCAAAGGAGTGTATAGAACAACACAAACTAGAATCTGTGATCTAATACAAATATTTTTAATCGGAAAATAAATAATTAATTTAAGATTAATGTAAAATTTAAATTAAGGAATCTATTTGTATAAACAAAATTAAATGTAACATTTCAATTATTAATTACAAAAATAATTGATATATATATATAAAATAAATAATGCCAAAAAGAAATTTGAAAAAAATTGTATTTACATTATTATATTATTAAAAGTTTATTATAAAAATAATAATAAATAAAAAAGTTTTAAAAACCACGTTTTCATATGGACTAAAAAGAGGAAAATAATTTTTTTCTAGATATGTGAAAAATTTTATACCTAACCCAAAAACGTGGGGCGGATTTCTGAATTACTGCTATTAGTAACTGCTATTTCCTCTTTACTGCTTTTTAGTAACAATCGATTATTTCTATGCCTCACGTTTTTGGTTAGGTATAAAATTTCTCACATGTCTAGAAAAAAATTATTTTCCTCTTTTTAGTCCATATTAAAACGTGGTTTTTAAAACTTTTTTATTTATTATTATTTTCTTATTTTTTAGTAGTATTATTATACTACTTAGTATTATTATACTACTTATTATTATAAGCAGTATACCAAGATTTAATTTTATAATTTAAAAATTTTATATTTTAATTTAGTCCATATAAAATTAAAATTAATTAATTTGAATTTATTAGAGCATTTTTGAGATGCAGAGATGCTAAAATCTCAAAATGTCAGGCAGAAGAAGCCTACATAAAAAATTTCAGAACGATCGGATGAGTGGAAGTGGTCTAAAAATGCGTGTGAAAAGTGAAACATGACAAACAAACAGAAAGACAGACAGAACCCAAAGCAAGTTAAGTAAAACGTGGTAATAAGAATTGACAGACTCTACATATACACATTATATAATCAGTTTATAGGTGCAAAACAAACATAATATATAAAAATTTGTGACAGAGACATTAACTCAAGTCTCAACCTTCATATACATTAAAGTTACTGCTAGAAGGTCAGTAAGCAGGTAGAAAATGCTTGGAAAATGTGGAAATTAATCAGACAAAGTAAAAATAAGTTTTAGAAAATCTAAATTTAAATTATAGAAAGTGCAAAATTAAGAAAAGAAATATGTTGTAAGAAATATTAAAAATTTAGAATAGTTAAAAAAGATAAAACTTTATAAACTTGGTGGAAAATATAAAGTTTAAAATATTTGAAGCAAAGTTAAGGTTTAGGAAATGGAAATTTTAAAATAAATATAAATGTTTATATTAGAAATAATTTTAATTTATTTTAGTTTAAATTTTATAAAAAAAGGAAACTTCCTCAAAATAAAAAGAAAAATTTTATTTAAATATATATAATGCATGTCATTACTCTTGTCCGCAATGCCTTTGACAACTCAATCGTATGAAGCCTGATCCGCTCAATGTGGCTAATCTGTTTGTCCTGGTGGTTGCTTGGAGTTGTCATTCCGGTATGTGTAATTGCATATGTACGTACATCACGAGCTAGTGTCCGGAACGTTGACGAAACTGTCATCGATTTCCGAAGAGACGATAGTTAGAGCCATAGCTTTCGCCTCGAAAAAATTTTTTTGAAGCAATAATTATTTCCATAAATAATCTTATAACCCAACGTGAAGTGAAGGAAAATGTGGACAAGCAGTTGAATTCTTTATTCAAAATCCAGACCTTTCGTACAAGCGTTTAAAATCCATAATGTTCCTCTTGGTATTTTACTCTATAAACATTTTTATTTCTGCTTTGAATATGTTTTTGATATTTTATTGGAGCCTTTCAGCTTTAGTACTATCAGTTGAAGAAATTTTTCTTTGAATCATTAAATGCAATTTTTCCTTCATGGAAAAATTTTCTGATTCAGATAACTCGATGTCTCTGAACTATTAATGATTTGAACTGGTAAATCCCCAGCAACACTTCATCTTTATCCATTACATATAAACGTTCCACTAATTCAAGAATATGTTTTGTTAAAGTTTTCATCGGCTGTTTATTGAAGATTTAGAAATATTCATCAACGTCACTTACATAACTGTCTGGAATTATGTAAGAAAGCTAATAAATCTGAGAATATTGTTCGACTTTAATCAATGCGTTGAACCAAACTATCTTCCAGTTTATTACTTAGCCAATTATTTTGTTTAGATAATTCATCCAGTATGGACTTTAAAATGATGTTCGCATTAAGTAAATTTGACTCTGAAGAACACAAAGTCTCAACTGCAACTTATGTTGGTTGGTAAACATGCATTATTTCGCTCAAAAACTTCAATTCATTTTCAAAGAAGTTTAAATGAACCTTTAAATCTAACAGTTTTCCTAACACAATCATTTAAATTATGAAATCTCTCAAGCATATAAAACAGAGTATTCCACCTAGTTTTTGAATCATGTTTTAAACATTTTTCGTTTCATAATTTGGATGTAACATATATTTGAAGAATATCATTTTTTTGAGATTTCCAGAACATCTTCACAACCTTACGAATTCGCAATTAATTAATCAACGTAAGGATTCATTTTCAGCACATCAACTTATTCTGTTTCATCAGATACTAAAAAAATCTCTTCATAATTCTCATCTCCTTCATTTAATGAGTCATCCTCATTTAAAAGGCCGTGTTATTAAAATAACATTCTTTTTATACAGAAAATCTGATACTGCCAACTGAATTCCATGGACAAAACAAAACTGGTGTCCAATGTTTTTGCAAATGTTTTCATTACGGATGCACCATCTGTTTAAATAAGGAAAAATTCGTCTAAAAGAAATTTTTAATAGACAATTTGGGTTTTAAAATTTCAAGACATTTTGCAGCACTATGAACTCTCAAAACCAAGATTCCAAAATTGGTTTTTCCAATGAACATTTATGTTCATGCAACCACGGCTTTTAGTAGACGACCACTCATCGAAAGTAAAGCTAAATTTATGATTTTCAAGTTTGTGAAACATAAAATCTTTAACGATTTCTTCACAAATTTGTTCCCCGTACTCAATTTCCATTTTTAATAGTATTATAGATTTTGAAATGATACTCTTATATTGAAGTATGATTTGAAGTGATTTGTTATTTTATTCGAATGCTTTATTGATTGTGTAGTTTTATAAGGTATTTTTATTAAATATGTTCTTTTAAAAAAAATTATGTTGGGAATTATTTTCAAATGAGTATGTAATCCAGATGTACTGCCTTCAGCTACTTTAATATTCTTGACACAATCATTGACGTAGACCCGAACATCTTTGAATTGTTTAAAATATTGCCATGGAGATGACTCAAATTTACTTTTTACACACATTGAAGGATAGTTATTGTAGTGACCGACCTAGTCACTAATATATTTATGTATAAATATATAGCAAATTAAATATATAAATATAATTAGTAATTTAATAATCGATAAAATAAAAACTGGTATTTAAAGTTGTCTATGTAAAATCGTTGGAATTTAAGATCGACGGAAATCGCAAAGTTATAAATACAAAAAGACGATCACCGTCTCAGTTGATCGAATCACATCTTCCCCCGTCTTCAATAACAACAACAGCAATTCTCAATATCAACTACAATCCCAATTCATTGAATCCCATTTTCAATTTTATTTCTGTTAGTTATTTTTACTTGTAAATAGTGTAGTTAAATTAAAATTCATTTTTTTATATTTTTATTTATTAATATATTTTTTCCATTGAAATAGCTCATTGAACATCCGTTTCAGTTAGCTCTTTAATAGTTATATTCTGAAATTTCAATATTTATTTTATATTTTTATATAAAACTTAGAAGTATAGTTATAAAAAAATAAAATCAATAAAATTATAACTAAATCTAAATTACATCATATGGAAAAAATATGTTTAAATATTAAATTATTTAATATTAATATTAAACATATGATAAAATATAGTTGTACCGTCAACAAACGCATTGTGAACAGATAAGCAGACATTATTGTTTATAATGTTTTTATTAAAATAAAATTGCAAAAAATAATTGTGAAAATGAGAATAAATTAGATATTTTATGAATTTTTATTATGTTAAAATAATTACTTGAAAAAAGATGGCAATTTTTTATTATAAATAAATAAACGCCATTTAAAAATATATTTTATGATAATATATTTCGACGGTTTAACCGTCATCATCAGATCACTGATTATGTTTTTTTTTATTGCTTTTATATAAGAATGGATGATTATGCAATCACTTGCGTAAGTCTAATCGAAAACTCTTAACAAATTAGTTGAGAGTGCTGTTTGAACATTGATTTTTGGATCACATGATCTTATCAACAATGCTTCACATGACACTCTCTCCCAATAATTTTTAAAATGCTTGCACAAAATCTTAAAATCATTTATGCTCATATTACATTTACACGTTTTTTATGCTTCAGCTCAACGAGTCCAAGAACACAGTCAAAAAAGGGGGAAAGAGTAATATTGCTGAGCATAAGAAAACGATGATTCTAAAACGATGATTCCTACAAGGAATTTCGTGAATTTTTTTATGAAAATACTAATTTATTTGATAAATGTATTAAATTAGCAACCAGAGAAAAGTACGGTTGTCACGGGCGGCGGTCGTCTCAAGGAGAAGAGTTTTTCTTTTCCAAAGTTTCAAGATTCGAGAAAGGATGGCCGAGGTGACAGAGCCCCGCAACAGTGCTGCACAAACCACACTGCGATCAATAACAGCAACCCAATTTTTCGACCAATCGAATATCTTCTAAAATTATATTATAATAACTCAAATTAAAAGTGCTAAAATCCTAAATTATTTTTTTACTATTTACATAACTTGTAACGTTGTAATATCGTTATGATAAATTAGTTCATTTCCATATTCATTTATTAATGTGTAGGTGTATCAATATAATAAGTACAAACGAATGATTCAAACGCTGTTTTATTTGATGTAACATAAACCGGAATCCTCTTTCAGCTGATATCCAGATGGGTTTTATATCAATAAAGTTTGACTAAATTTATTGTCCCTGGAAATAACATTTTTATCATTGTAATAAAAAGTAAATTAGTGGTTTCGATTTTTTTAGAAATCATAAGTGGTGTTAAATATCTTTTTAACAAATTAGTATCCGTATATATACAGGATGTTTATAAAGTATAGATAAAGGCAACCATATCTATTTTCAAGGTATAAAATTTATTAAACAGGAAAACAGATGGATTCATGTGACCCATCTAGAACATCACTTGGAGTTATCTGAACTCCATATAAATGACCATTTAAACAAACTAATAATATCGTGGAAGGTTACCATAAATGTTTGCACAGTGTATATAACATCCGAACTCTTAAATTTTACGTATGTTAAATTTTCAAAAATGTTCTTGCTAATTACATTCACTCATGTCCACGCATCTAATAAACAGTCCTCCAAAATGCCAATCCTGCTTTGGGGTTTTCTCCTGTTTCAATGATAGTAGAGCCGTTATATTTAAAACTCTTATTTGTTCCAGCTTCTCCCCTTCAATGACGATCTTTTGTTTCATCTCAATTTTACGACTTCTTAGTATCATTATTTTTTTTTTATTTTGTTGACCTCTATTACAAATTTCTTGGACACTTTGTGTAGTCTGTTCGTAAGTTTCTGAATCGCTGTCTTTTCTTTGCGAATAAGGTCTATGTCATCATCAAATCGTAGGTTGGTAATTCTTGTTTCTCCGCGGTTTATTCGAAAATTGGCTCTATCCTTTTTTGTTTTTATAACAATTTTCTCACGGAAAAGGTTGAACAGCTTTGGTGAAAAAAAGTATCATTATCTTACTCCTACTGATGTTTTACACCAGTTCTTAAAAGGCTCACTTTTCAACACTTTGGTCTTTGTGGCTATTAACAACATCACAATTTGAATGCAAACATTTATTTACAACACAAACAGATTCTTCACAACAATTTTCAGAGGTCATCTTTCTTTAATTGATATAGTTTTTGATTAAATATTTAAATATAAAAAAACAAAGAATGGGAACTTTTAATATTACATTTTAATTTCTCATAATTTTATTGGATAAAAAGACATTATGTAATTTTTTAAATAAACATTAATTTTTAAAATATATTAAATTTACTAAGTTAAAATCGTTTACTGAAAATATTATTACTTTATTACATAATAATATTACTTTTGTAATAATCATTGTGTTATATTATTTTTTTTATTTATATTTTATTCTCAAAAAGGAATAAAAAAGAAAGAAAATATAAAAGAAATATCTGAAAAAGAAAAATATTAAATTAATTTAATTAGATTGCAGACGAATTATGAAATTTGAATTGCAATCGATAAAATTGATGAAACGATTTAATTTCATAATTCTTTCAGCAACTGAATTAATTAATTACTTACCGAATACTATATTGTTAATAGTAGTGGGACAATTTGTCGTTTATTTGTACCAGTTTTTTGACTAAAACGATTATTTATTTTGGCTATCTAATAATTAATTTTCAAGAAGACTCCATTTAATCAGTATCATATCAAGAATAAAAAAAACAAACGAATCAGAATAATAACTTGAGACTCTTCGTCGTCACCTGTTGCATATTTGACGTAAATATTTTGACAATTTATATTGGTAATTATTTGTTTACATCTTGTGTTATACTGTTATTAAAAGTGTTTATACGAAACAATTCGTTTTGATTACAAAGTTATTTATTTTTAATCAAATTACTAAATTTATCTAATCACGTCCTGATTAGGTCAGTTTAGTACAATTGTTCTTTTACGATTTTTATTACATTCCAACATAACGTAAAGATCTGTTAAAACTCACTTTTTGTTTTTTTTGTTAGTGAACAAAGAGTGAGTTTTATAATTATCTTTTAAAAATTCTTACTTATTGAAATTACATGACAAAAATCTATTTGTAAATTTAATATAAACAACTCTTATTACAAAATTTATTATTTACAAATTCCTAATTTTTTATTTTAAAAAAATAATATTTTAAAAAATTATTTACATTAAGATTAACAAAACGAAATTTACTAACTCCTCATAAAATCTATTTTATTTCTCTTAGTAAAAACTTTATTCACAACTAGAGAAGATTCTGCTGAATGTTATCTATAATCAAGATGACTTACGTCCTTACGAGAGGAAAAAGTATTGCAGTTTTAAATAAATTTTCCGTATTACTAAATAGTAAGAGAGGACTGGATTTAGAGACCTCCTTTTTTCCATATACGGCAATCTTAGAAAATGTTTTTGAGATTATATTAAAAGATTATATCGAAAGATGTTGCGGTATTACAGAGAGAAGAGAAAGCATCATAGTAAGAATAACGTGAATGGAAAATTGATTATCGTTTATATAACCTTAGTATACCAAACAGAGCATAAATAGACATGTTTAACTTGACTAAAAACTTGATGACCTTTCATCCATTTCCAGTTTTCCTTCCGTTAAAAACTACCTAATACTAAAAATTATTAATTAAAAAAGACTAATATTTGCATAATTAATATAATTAAATTTGTTTCAAAACATTTAATTTAAAAACGTTTATTATTTAGTACTTCGAAAAGTATTTGATATTAAATGCTTAATTTAAAAATTATATCAATAACTTTATTATAACATATAAAATATAATCTTTTGTCCAAATTTATTAATCTTTTTAGTAAAACTTTATACTCTGTATTTTAATAATTTATTTCTTCAAATTTTAAATTGTTAGTGAAATGAAAATTACCTAAGGCATTCGGATCAAATAAAGTGAATTGCGGAGGTTTTAAAATAGGAATGTCTACTACTCATTGAAAAACTGAAGCATGGCCTGGGTTATGCAATTCGAGGTTATAACTGGAGTGCTTTAAAATAAAGTTTTTTGCTTGAATTTTCAGATATTGTTACTACACCTACAAGGTATCACACCTTTGAATTTGGACAGATGTGGTACGCCATTTCGATTTCGCGGGAATTTAAACGTCAGATTTAGCAAAGTCGAATCATCGGTAACAGTCAGGGACTTCGATCAATTGGCGTCCATTTGGTGCTGTTGGAAGGTTAAGCATTTGAGCTATTCCCAGAAAAATCATCGTAATAATTCACGCTCCTGGTCTTTCCATTCTTTAAAAATAACAATACATACTTTCAATTCGTAAAGATTCTTTCATTGAACTGAAAATAAATAAATGAAGACATAAATTTATTATTTTTATTAAACATCCGATAATGTCAAATGTCAATATTAAAATGAAAAAAATGTTTCATGGTGGTATTAAAAAGTACTTTATGATCATGCAAAGGTTAATTCAGTTGCGAATTCGGTATTCGACGTTTTATTTCTCCAACATGTGATAATGTTGATGACATAAATTTTAAAGTTATTTATCAAGATCAAGTATACGAACGGATTGACCATTGCGTTGATCCCCAGCGAAAAATTGCAATAATAATAATATTTTTTCGCGTGGTGGAATTCGATTTTCCCCATCATATTGAGAATATAAATCAGAGAGTCTGCAGAATACGTTATGATGTAAAACGCAAATATGATTATTGATGAAATCGTGAATTTTACTGAAATACTTTTCTTTATATTTTTCGTTTTATCACTTCCTACATCCTTTTCGTCATTGAGACTAAATATAATTTTAGAATATAAATAGATCATAATAATTGCTGGAATGAAATAACTGAACGACAACCATAGATAGGAATACGCCTTCCAAAATGATGAAAAGTCATCAGATTCCCATTGGAACTGGCAAGCATATTGTAGAACTGCCGACCCTTCAATGGTATCATTTCTCAAGATTACATTTGTTTCCCAAAAAACTGGAAGCAATAGAATAAACGAAATCGTAAATACAGTAACAATACTTATGCGATAATAACTCAATTTTACGTCCCGATATTTAAGCGGAAAAACTACAACAATAAATCTATCAACCGCTGTAAGTAAAAGAATGTAACCACTAAATACTACAGTAAACCAAAATAAATAATTTGTATGGAACATTCGACAATAAACCTGATGAAATATAAAGTTATCAGAATTTATACGAGATTGATGAGTAAACATGGCAAAAATAACACTAACTAAAGTTAGAATATCAACAACCGTTTGAAGACGAACCAAAACACTGCTCTTTGCCGATCCAATGCGTTCCTTACATAAAAAACAAAAGAGAACACTATTTGCAATTATTCCAAAAATCACAAATATTATTCTAAAGATAAAAAACCCCAGAGAATCATTGAATGTCTCTTTTATAAAAGGATATGTCATTTTTCTATTAATTACAAAATTAAGGAAAACAATATATTTTTATAAATTATATATATATATTTCTATTGGATAATGAGAAAAACAAATAAATCATTAAATGATTATTATTTTATATATATTTTTTCAAAATAATCTTTACAAGCTTTGCAATTGATATATTTTTTTAAAAAATCATATAAATGTATAATAATGTAAATGATAAGAAAAATGTAAGTTTAATAGTAATAATGCCTCAGAAATTAGTCTAAGTAAAATGGTTCCCGGGAGCAAACATTTTAATAAGGCTTTCCTGAGTTTTTATTTTCCATGTAAGTATTCTTATAAATATAATTATAATAATTTATTTCAAATATTTAGAAATATTTTAATGGAATTTTTATTTTACAAAATCAAAAAAAATTTCTCTAATATAAAAAAAATTTTAAAAAAAATAATTTTCTACTGATTAAAACAAATTTCTAATCAGAAAATATTTTAATATTTACATAAATAATATAATTTATATAATGTATAATATAATTCCTTTTCTACTATTCTTTAATAAAGAAAATAGGATTATGGTAAAACGATATGGCTCGAAAACAACAATTTGTTCATACAGGTTGAATAAAGGTTAAATAAATATCGATATTATGAAACAAATTATTGCATAAAACTGTTAAACGAATTTATTCATCTGTAAATAAAATGAGGAATGGAAGATTTTATTCTAATATTTGTGGCATATACAACTATGGCCCAAATGGTTGCAAAATTACAATTATTAGAACTTCTTTTTTCACAATAATAAGTAATTGAAATATTCTTGTAAAAATTCACACTACAAACGTATGAGGAGTTTGTTAATTTTCTTTTCGCTGACAAAATTTGAATCATTTAAAAAAATAATTACATTTAAAATATAATTTAAAATTTTTTTAATAATATTTAAAAGTACATTTTCAACTCAAATGTCACAGCATAATTGAAATAAATAAAAATTTTAAAAATATATAATATTGGAAAATAATAATTTTAGTTCTACATATTTTTTTAATATTTTAATTGATTAGGTATTAAAAAAATAGTTTTTTAATTTGAAAAGTAAATGTTATTTTAGAATAAATAAGATTAAATAAAAAATGAAATTAAAAATTTACATACTTTAGTTTTTTTTAATATTAATCAGAATTTTTAAAAAATGAAAGATTATTTTAAAAATCAAAGCAGAAAATTGATTATTAAAAGAACCAGAAAATTGGTTTAAATTTGTTTGTAATTAGAGTTATTTAATTAGTGCTATTCATGACTGATTACATTGACGTAAATAACTTGACGACTCATGCTACAATTGATTTCTTCCCGAAATAAATTTACCTGAAAGATATAAGAAATACTCAATGTGTAGACATTTATTGAATAATTCGAGACATTCTTTAATTTAGCGTAAATCCGAAATCCAAACAAGAGATTTTTGTCCTCTGTCTGCTTGACAGAGATTTGGTGTAAATAAATCTGGCAATAAGACAATGTGTTTACAAAGAACGATTACAAAAACCATTCAGTTGGACATACTCCCTAATCAAAGACTTGACATAGGCGTGCCGGTACAAGATGAAGGACGACATTCTGGAAGTATTCTTTGAGAAACTAGAAAACTCTCAGAGAGGATATGAAACACGACATTTCAAAAGAGACTCTAACTGAAGCATTATTATTACATTATTGTGACGAGAGAAATATGAAAAAAGAAAGTGCGGCCCACCAACGTGAAAGAAATAGAGGAGATAAAATAGAAGATAAATGCAGCACATGACGTTAAAGGTTTAACATAAGTGAATGTGGTAAGAGACAATGAGAAGCAAACCAGATCTAGGACCTACTGAGATGCCATGATAGGGAACAGTAATAAATTCGGACAAAACATAAAGAGGGAATAGAACAAATACTACAGGATATATTGAAGGAATAAAACTGGTTAAATTTCGAAATTGTGAGAAAGAAGATCCCACAAAGGGAAGCCTGTCGACAATAAAACTAATTAGATGTTTTGATGTGGAAACGAAGGATGCATCATAAGAAATTGTTCTGAAAGGAAATCAAATGAGATTTTTACAACAAGGATACGTAAGAAGAAACATTCCGAACATTGAATGTAAAAACTAAAACTGTAGATTTTCAAACAAATTTTAAATAAATCCTTATAGCCACAAATACAGGGGATCCTTCTTATCCATTTAGTCCTCAATTAACAGGAAGTTTACTTCATTGTATATCTGGATCCACAAATAGTCTTCGGTAGATTCTGTTACCAATAAATTGCCGAATGATGGCTAAAAGTCTTTCTCGGTGACTCTAAATTGAAATATATGACCGTTGAATTTAAATAGTTCCATGGTACAATAAACTTTCTCATTTCTGTATAAGATTTCCCTCGTGTAAAAGATTGGTTTTTATTTTTTCGGGTCGAAATCAACTATACAATTGTAACTGGTTGTCGGTTGATATTCTCATTGTCATGTACAGAAATTGATTTGAGACCATGCATAAGAATTTGATTTGTCGACTTAAATGACACAGAAAATCCTTTACACGTGGTACGTTAAAACACCGAAATATAAAACGTCGAAAAAAAATCGAAAAAAACGTCAAAAGAGATTTATTAATAATAAATAAAACCAACCAATTCAAAAATATATGTTTCTGGATTTCTATTGGCTCGTTCTATTAAAAAAGCTCACGATCTTTCTTCGAATTTTACTTCTGCATAAAATTTTTAAAGGTTGTCTAAATTTGATTATAAATCTATTTACGAAAATTCTTTATTTTTGCCGGGTTTTAGTTCTAAAAAAACGGCTGATTTTGGTAAATTAACTAATTCTAACTATGAATCAATTTATATGAATTAATTTAATGAACCAGTTCCGATGAATTCGAAAAAAAATTCAACTCAACGCGCCGTTTCTATTCGTAAAAGAAAAGATCTGTCTGTAACTGAAAAATTGGAACTTCTGGAACAGTATGATTCTTGTGGTTCTGTCAGCCAAGTTAGGAATCTCTCAGCCTCTTCTTTGCAAGCTATTGATGTCTCGGGATGAATTAAAAGAAATGAATTATGGCCACCAAAATGTCAGTCGAAAACGGAAGAGAGAAGGTAAAGCATTTGATGTTGAAGAAGCAGTGTTAATTTGGTTTACACGAGCACGAGATTAAAATGCACCAATTACTCGTGATATTCTGTGTGACAAAGCCCGTTCTTTGGCCAAGTCTCTTGGTGTTACTGATTTCAACCCAACAGATGGTTGGTTGACAAGATGGAAGGTGCGTAACAATTTATAAATTATAAATCGTGGAACCAACTGTATTTTATAAAGTAAACGGATATTTGATAAGACACAAACAGTTAATTGAAAAGGAATTCCTAAATACTTGATATAAAGTTAGTCTTAATTAATAGTATGAAATTATTTTGAGACATAGACCACGGCAAATTTCCGAATAATAAATATTTTGAGGGATCGAAACTAAAATGAGACGTTTAAAATGTATTTGTCAAAGAACCGATTGCTGCTACGAATGAAGTTTCTTCTAAAAGGCTTTCAGTTCTACCATTGAGATGCGCCGCTCATTCTATAAATCTTATTATCAAAGATTCGTTCGAAGAGATTATCTTTTTGAAAAATGCACTAAACATTTTTAAAAAGTGTATAGAAGATAAAAAAAATGCAAAGATATGTTGAGACTCGTTGGAATAGTGTTTTAGATCGCCTGAAAGAGGTTCTTAAAATTCATCGATCTGAAAATCGTTCGGAAAGCGTACATTTTGAAACAATTTATAATTCTGTTGTCGCTTTACAACCGTTAATAATCTGTTTGAATATCGCCCAAACTTATGGAACTGAATGGTTATCCTTATATCGATGCTTCGAAAAAGCCACGCTTAAATTACAGGAATCTGGAAGAGATTCAATCTGCAATATTATAAGGAAAAGAAAGCATTTAAATTTCAATCCCATTGTTAAATTAATAATATTTCTTGAAAAGTAGTATACTTTGTGTAACCAAGACTTTGACATCCTTTCAAAATGGATGGAGAGTATGAAAATTCTTGAATTTGAAAAATATGTTGCCGAAATTGATTTTAATCTAATTTCTAAAGTTCCAGATTGATTAATTAGATTAATGAAATACAAGATTCGAGGAATAGCTGTAAGCGAGGCTTCTGTGGAACGAAATTTCAATATTCACAAAAGGATTCACACATCTTTAAGAGTATCTTCCTCTTCATTCGATATAATCATCCTTATAAAACTTTTAAAGATGATGATGCTGATGAAAATTCTTTCGAAAATGATTATGAATCTTTAAGTGATTAATAAAATTTTGTCTTTTTTATATTCCTTTATTTGTTTTTTTAATGTATTAATATATTATATAAAATGTATTATTAGGTTGTTCGATATGAAACGGGTCAAACTTCACACCTTACATTTCAATCGCGTATAACTTAACTTTGAACTATCGTATGAAAATAAATAAGGTATTTCTTGACAGATAT
>MQRK01241852.1:0-10786 GCA_001938485.1 Girardia tigrina | reverse complement strand
TTCTATTAGTAAGAGCCATGTTCATCGAATTTTGAATGACAATGAAGATGTTGAATATTCATATATTACTCCGAAAATATACTTAACAAAATTACACAAAAAGAACCGGGTGGCTATGTCTAAAAATCTTCTTTTGAACCCTCCAAATTGGCTTAATAATATATGGTCGAATGAAAAGAAATTTTCTTTAGATGGACCAGATGGTCTTTCGAAAGCAGTCTGGGGAATATACAAGAATGCGACGACATAGTGCTGGTGGTGGTTTGATGATTTGGGCTGGTTTTACAGGCACTGGGGAGAAAATGATAGATGTTATTGAAGGAACTCTAAATTCAGCGCGATACATAGAACTCCTCGGGGAACATATTGTACCTTTAATTACACGTGCCAATGAAGACTTCTTATATCAACATGATAATGCGCCACCTTATCGCGCAATTAAAACCAAAGAATTTTTGAATAGAAATAACATCGACATTATGGATTGGGCAGCAAAGTCTCCAGATTTAAATCCAATCGAAAATGTATGGGCACTCATTGTTAGTCATTTATACGCAACAAACAAGCAATATACATCAAAATTTGATCTTAAAAATAGTATTTTAAAGATTTGGATTGATTTAATTGATTCAAATACCTTACAAAATTTGGCTTTTTCGATACCTGAAAGATTAATCAATGATTATAGAAAAAGGGGGAGATTTAGTATGACGAAATTTACATGTCTACTGTTTGGTGTATTACGCAATATATAACATTAGGTCCTACTTAATGTCTTATGTAATCGTGATCGTTAATAATAAACAACATATGTTGAGTAACAACTTTTATCGGTATTTAGGAGCATTTGGACAAACCTTATGGGACACTAAAAAATCACAAAAAATACATTTTTACCATTTCATAAAAATAACTTCAATCCATCAGTTTTGGATATTTATTCAACAAAAAGAAAATAAAGTTACATTGTATGTTATTTATCTTATTCTAACAGTATTTGTCGTTCTTTGTAAAATTTGTAATTTGTGTATTGGACAAACCTTTAGGGACGGACTATATATACAAAATAATAGAATAAAGTTTAAACTCCACTTAATCGGAATTATACGTTCCGTAATTCATAAATGTATCTCGAGACAAAAAATTTAGTTCTAAATATGAATCCATAACTAATATGAATCCAACAAATTAAATAAATAAACATTCACTGGGTCTTCTCGTTGACCTAATTTCATGACCCAATTTCAATCGTTGAAAATATGAATGAAAATAGAATTAAAATAACAATACATAATAATAATAATAATAATAATAATAATTACATTCCCATAGTCGGAAAGTAATTCATTTTTTTAATGAAATAAAAATAATTTATTAAATTAAATATTTAAATTAACTAATTTTGAAGTAAATTTTAATGAAATTTTAATAAAAATATAAAACTTTAGTAAAGTTTTAATATAAAAAAAATTTTGAAAATATTTCGGCAAGGGGGGGTTGATCCCCTATGTCCCCCGTGAGCTACGTCCCTGAGTTTTATTTAATAACATATCATTATATTCTAAATTTTAAAATAAAATTAAGAACATAAATATACAGCAGTAAATTATATTTTATTTAAAAAAAAGACTTTTTTTTGAAAATAACATGTTTTAAGCCATCTCAACATAATTTTATCAAATACTATAAAGAAAATTAAGATCGTGAAAACTTATGATCTTTAAGTTGATCTTTTTCATTCAAATAACTTTAATCAATGATTTCCATAATAATAGGGTAATAGTAAATAATTTCCGTTGTTTAGAATATCGAATATTAAAAAAGGAAAGGATAAATAAATCATAATTAACTAAAAAAAGTGTTACCAGGAGGTTGTTAATATAAAAAATCATTAAATTGACAAAATCACCACGGTTGTTGGAGCAATCCAAAGCCGTTATGGTGGATACATTTAGATTGACAAAATCACCACGGTTGTTGGAGCAATCCAAGGCCGTTATGGTGGATACATTTAGATTGACAAAATTACCACGGAAACGGAGTTTGAATCTGCACGCCCCTGAGTTTTTGGAATTGATGGCTGACCCAGATTCTGGAGGTTCAGGAGGGTTCAAGACGCCAAAACCGTTATGGTAGATACCTTTTAGAAAGTAAAAGAGATATTATTAACCACCGATGCTCCTACTGAGGGCAACTAAGTCGGACTTAGTGGTAAAGTCGCGATGGATACTCGGTAAGGCCGGTTGGTCAAAATATCAAAAGAACAAATAAACAACTAATATTTTGTTTCTCCAGTCGGTGGATTCCGAAGACGAAGTGGGAGTAGCCAGATATTTCGATTTTAGTAAAATAGAGTTGAAGGGTCTGACATTAAAAATAAACAACCTCACAAACTACTGACAAAGCAAAAGATTTAATAAAATACGAGATTTTAAAGATTTTGATACTTAATACTTTTTCAAGTAGGTGGACTCCGAAAATGAAAAAGTGAAGATAGAGACGATTTTTACCCCTTAAAAGAATGTTGTGAAATATTGAAAAAAAAATTAAACAAAAAATTAAATGAAAGGATTAAAATTCTACAAACAAAAGTGTTTTATTATAGATGAGCCTGGTTTTAAAAGAAAAATCATTCTCATCTCGAAGTTAAAAAAGAAATGTATATAGCACCAAAAATGTGAAATAAATTAAGCAATAAAAGAATATGAACAATGTGCAATATATGTCTTGAACAAAGACAATTTTCTTTTCTTCTTTCTATTTTCTTTTCTAGTTTCTGTTTCGTTTCTTCTTCAAGATAAGGAAAATATAGATGCAATTCTATTTGTAATCAACCTGGACATATAGGAAAAATTTGTCCTAAGAAGTTAAGAAATCATAAAGTCGAACCACAAAAGGCTGATCAAGGACTTGAGAGGAAATGTCATCATTGTGGTAAATTAGGACATACAATGGACATTTGTTTTTATTTGGTTCCGTGTAAAAATTGTGGAAAAGTAGGACACAGTATTAAAAGACGCACTCAAAGTCAACAGAATAATGAAGAATCTCATACGCAAAGATTGTAGAGGGAAAATGAAGCTTTACAAGAACAAGTAATGGAATTAAGAAAACAAACTGAAAAACTAAATAAAATACACATACATGAAGTTAATGTCATTGACCAAAAGCCACATGCAGAAGATTAACAAAAAAGAAAATCAATGGCTAAATTATCAACTTAAAATTATTAACTCTCAGAAGGAACGACTTGCAAAAAGAAATCTTTACAAAAATCAAAATGAAGAAATTTGTATGATCAGTTTAAAGGAAAACGAAGCTGAGATTAAAACCAAAAGAAGCTATGTTAAAACATTAGATGATGAAAATTACGGGTATGGGTATTTTGTGTGTGAACCATTGGATGAAAGTTTGATGACCGTCCCCCAAGGAGATAATGAAATGATCATATCATCCTTTAAAGAAGAGGACATCGTAAATGGCAACAGTATTGACGATTTTTACGAAAGTGACAATACAGAAAATGAATTCCTATTTGGTTTGATAGAGAAATAAAATGAAAATAAATTCTCGTATAACTCAAGAGAACTACAACTATCATAAAGAGCTACCT
Organism: Girardia tigrina; assembly: GCA_001938485.1. Lineage (NCBI taxonomy): Eukaryota > Metazoa > Platyhelminthes > Tricladida > Dugesiidae > Girardia > Girardia tigrina. The sequence goes on along the minus strand of MQRK01241852.1, from coordinate 7,173 downwards.
TGATTCAAAATCAGTAGAGGAGTTGAACAAAATTGCACATAAAATAAACAAAAATTTTAAGCACAGTCTCATATGAACAGAGAGTTATGCATCCAATAAATGAATTAGACCCAAAATTCAAAGACTACAATTATATTAAACCATTACAACAGATAGTTGAAATTTTGAGAGAACTTTGGACAGAGTTATCAGAGAAAGGAATCAATGCAACAAGAGAATTGATTGTTCAAGTATCAAAGGAATATGAACTCGACCCAATAACACTTTTATACAGTGATGGTTTGGCAGAATTTGAATTACAGTGCAACGGAAAAATATTAACAAGGGAATTATATGAAATATTATGGTTGGATTCGGAAGGTTTAGAATTACTGCGATATGGTAAGAAACCAATTCCGTGTAATGATAAATCAATTAATGAATATGGTTTATGGCGGAACATAAAAACTCAAACTCCAATTTTGAGAAAAATGAACAGATATGATGATTGGCATAATCTGCCATATCCTGGAAATAAACATGACGACTATTTTCTTTGCAAAAGCTTGTATGATAATTTCATAATGAAAATTCAAAAGGAATCAAGTTTAACATCATAAATTGTTGATAATAACGAAGCGCGAAGAATTATCGATTTATATAAATATTTAAAAAATGATGATAGACTATTTTTAAAAAACAAAAAACGATCATAAGAATTTATTGTGATTAATTTCGACGGATCAACCGTCGTCATCAGACTGAACTAACAATGATATACTCGCGTTTATATATCAAAGCAATGTTTATGTAATCATTATGTCATTTAAATCATGAAAATACTTTCAATAAAGTTGAAGAGGATGATGTTTGGACATTGATTTTAGGATCAAAAGATTTRATCAACAATGCTTCACACATCACCCTCTCCCAGTAATTATCAAATTGTGAACACAAAATCTTAAAATTACTTACGTCAACTTTACTATTCAAACAGTTCTTCTTATGTTGAGCAATATTGCTATCACTTTCCCTGCGATTATGTTCCTGAATCCGTTTACAAATGATCGATTTGGTTGTTACAAATGTGGAATTAGTATTAAATACACGTCCGCATGAAGTTTTATTGCCAATCGTTGAACAGTTAAAAATAATCAATAAACAGTATCTTATTGAAGAAAAAATAATACCAAAACTAATTGAATTGATTAATAAATTTGAAAAGACCATTAAAGGAGCAGAAGACCCACAAAATTATAAATTATGCAAGTTTTCCAAATTCGAACAAGTATTGTCTTAATGGGTTCCAAGATCTAAATACAGAGGAGATAATGGGTGATCTGATTAACTTTTATAATTTGTCGACAAATTCAGAATTCACGTTGGGCGATTTCCAAATAATATATTTGGGAACTAAAATGGAGATGAGCAAAACCTTGTTTGAAAATGGAATCTGGCCTCATTGTGAAGCGGAAATTCATTTTATCTCTTCAAAGGAAACTTTATTGCCAGTCATCAATTGGGAATTGGAACTAAAAAAAGCTTAAAGTTTTTACGATTTGCCTCAATATTGAGGACAGTCTATATGTATAATAATTAAAATTTCAGATTATTTTGAGTTTATTACATCCAAAATCAGTAACTTCGAAGAAATCGTAAATCTAATTCAAGATTTGCGACACCTAATACCAGAAACTCAGCAGTACTTAATAGATGAAATACTGAGGAAATTCGCAAAGCAAAGAACTGATGAATCAGAAAGTTTATGGGTATATTTCCCCGATGAGACAATAATTTCAGTAGGAGTATCCAGATCGACAAGTAATAGCTCACTATATGAACTAATACAAAAAATAATTCAAGAACGAAAGATGAAGAAAATATTAATTTGAAATTAGTTCATAATGGTATAAAAATTAAATCCGAAAGTGATTTGGTCATATACAATGGTTTATGGGCCGGACAAAGATTATATGTATTAAATGAATCAGACCCAGAGATGAACTTTAAGAAAGATAGCAAATTTTACGAAGAAGCGAATAAAAAATTTCAAGAGTTATATGAAAAACACATTCAACCACTAATAGAAAATTTACAGAAACAGATAAATTCAAAACATATCAAAGAAAAGTGTCGAACATGAGTTAGAGAAATCTGAAAAAGATAGACTAATATTGGATCAACCACAAATCAAAGAAATTAATGCATTGAGGGAAACTAAAGATGAAGGTCAGTCATTCTTTGTCATTGATGAGACAGAAATCTTCAATTTTAGGTACACGAAGAAAAATCATAGAAAACGAACCAAAGGTTCTTTTAAAATATTTCAAAAGCAACATTAAAAAAAGAACAATCGATCGGAAAAAACGATCATCTGAAATTCAAACAGTAAATGTGACGAAAACTAAAAAATCAAAGTGTTTGATTTCATTAATCTTTCAGTCCTTCAAACATTTTATGATTTTATCGATAATGATCAATATGACATCATTGCCGAGTATCCAACAAATAACGATTTTCTTGGTCTCTTGAATTATTTTCCTAATCATAATTCCTAAAAACCCAAAAAAATCGCCTAGGTTTTAAAGCTTGTACTAAGATATTAATGCGAATTGTCGGTGAATAAAACACTAAACACTCCTTGTCGGGTCAAGTGTTTGCTGAATCATTTTTCAGTTCATGCAATCCGACATTATATTACTTTTAACCAAAAATAAATCCGACAGTCGAAAAATTTCGTGCTGAAATTCATAACCGCTTCATTCTTCAAAGTAAAGATATCGCAATAAAAGCCTCTACGATTAATTTCACAAAAATGAATTTATCGAATTTATGTCGAAACGCAAATTGAAACACATCGAATATGTTCATTCGTGTGTAATCGAAGTTTATCCCGTGTTTTTCATTATAGAATCGAATTTAAGAGATTTTAATAAATATGATTACTTTTACAATAAATGTTTCATTAAAAAAATAAATGAAAATAAAAAAGAAAATGGTGATGATAGACAAATCACGTTTAAAAGTTTAATTTTTATGGTAAAATACCTCATCGTAGTATAATTTTCCTTGTTTGCTATAAACTGGTTTTTTGTTGAAGTGTTTCAAACGACAGTTATGATTAGCCCATTCAAAAGTGATATTGTGATCGTTTTTCGTTTATGTTATTACAGAAATTGTTGACATGTGATAAAAAAGGGAAAAAATAAATTTTGATTCAATCCGTGTTATGAATATTTTTTTAAAACCATTCATGATAAATATCACGGTGTTAAACCTTTTAGAAGATCTCCAGACATGATTTCAACTTCCTTCACTGTAAATAATTTGAGGATTGGGTCTCTGAAAGTGAATCCGATCACAGTTCCTCTGAATTCTATGGTGCAGTGTGAACTCTTTTCTTGTGTCGGTTTGTTGACTGCCAATCATCCAGCTCCAAATTTGCAAAGTTGTGTTGCCTATCTTTACGGTTTAAACGGCGTAAGTATCAATTGTGTTTTGGATATGCAATTTATACTCCATTATTACAAACCGACCTTGCTGAATTTGTATGAACCAATTTGTATATGTTGTGTGACGGCTTTATCGTTTAATGTACAAGAGCGAACGAGACTGAAAATTTGGTACTTGGAGAATTTACCCTGTGATTATTTTGGAGTTGTGACGGTCCCTCGACCGATTGGACGGATTGTGTTTCTATCTACCGATAATTTGAGGCACCTTGACCAGAGCTAGCCATCTTGTGGAATCGCCCTTTGTGGATGTGCAAGGATAGTCACCAATTTCTCTTTACGTCAATCGTCTGTTATTCTTTTTCTTGCACTTCATAGTTGTGAATGCGGATTTGTCGGCTCCTAGCGGTTGATGATTTTCGGTGCAAACGGGGAGCCTTCTGTCGTGATACTTCTGTTGGAACCGGACCCACGAAAACAAAGAATATAGTCAAGCTCATATAGTCAATATCAGCCACAACCAATGTCTGGCTCTTTTGATTTGGTCAGTGATGTTTTGGAGAGTTTTTTCAATCTGGTTACGTACAATTCTCTTTTGGATGAGGTATTAGTGATTTGCTTTTCCCCTCGAACCAGAACACGTCTGTCTGCACCGAAGTATCGCAGTCATGAAACAGCTGCGCCTGCTCTGTTACCAATAACTATGATAAAAATTTAATAAGTATTCAAATAGATTAATTAATTTTAACAATTGCCATGACGAACTTTCCGACAAAATCAGGAGCCTTAATGAATGGGTCCTTGAAGAAGAAGGAAAAATTCGACAAAAGGGAAATATAATAATAATGATAATAATAATAATAATAATAAGAATAATAATAATAATTAGTAAAAATGATTGTACATGAAAAATAATAAAAATAATTAGTTATAATATAATAATGATAACTTTATATTAATAATAATAATAACATTAATAATATTTATTTTTATGTTTTGGAGATAAATTTTTTTTAATTACATCCCTGAAATCTTTCCCAAAGTCACTGAGTGCTTGCTCAAACAAAGGGAAGTTAAGAAGAAATTGATCGTCATTTGCTTTTAATTTATTTAAATCTTTTTTATTTAATTTATTTTTCTTTTGCAGGGTATCCCAAGAAAAGGTTTTGATTTTAAAACAAATTATACTTATATTATTAATAATTTAGTTTTAGGGCCCCAATAATTTTATTAAAAGTTAATATTTAATTATAATAAAACAATAAACCTTACCCGTAAAATATGAAACCCTGACAAATCCATAAACTGTCGACAAAAATAATCAATAAATAAATACGAAGCTAACGCATTAATATTGGAATGCTACTACAGGTCAAAGTGTGATCTATATATCATATAAACTACAGTAGGGGACACATTATTATAACCACCTGATATTTTCATGTTTTTTAGGTTTTCTCATTATTTATAAGGTTATTAGCACACGCAGTCATATTTTTGATACTTTCTGCGTTTGTTTTATCACCCCATCAGAAAATGTGACAACTTTTAAACCTTATACTGAAAAATTACCACTATTTTATTATTTCTATGGTTTCTATGGAGTTTAAGTCAGGAGAATTCCCTGGCCAAGGAAGGACATTGATATGGTTGGTCTCCAAAAATTGAGTCACCACCCTAGCCTTGTGGCATGGAGCTGAATCATGCATGAAAACACAGTTTTCAGTTGATCCAAACCATTCCAGCAGTTGAAGCAGCATATGTTCGCGCAAAACATTCGTGTATTGATTTTTTCCATCATACAATCGACAATATGCAAACGTCCATGACCTTTTGAACTGATAACACCCCAAAACATGACTTTGGTTGGGTGTTTGACGGCTTCACGCACCACTGGTTGACTTCCTGGTGTTTGCCAGACACGCCTCTTTGTTGCTGATTGGCATTCAAAAATCGTTTCATCACTAAAACACACTGTTATCCAGAACTCAATTGGCTTGTTTAGGTACTGTCGAGCAAATTGTAGACGTTTCAACTTCATCGCTGAGGTCAGCTTTGGTTTTCAGATTAGCTTCACCGATTTGCAGCCGGCCTCATTCAGTCATCTGCGAACTGTATGTGCTGAAATATTGATACCACGTTCAACGAGCTGACCCTGTACTTGTTTTGCTGACAGAAAGTCATCTTTTCTAATTATTCTGACCATTATCCCGTCGTCCTGTTCAGTTGTTTTCATTTTGGACCACATCTACAAACTCTGGATGTTGAAGGGACACCTGTTGTTATTCGTTTTTTGATGTTGATGACACTTTCATGATGAATGTTGCACAAAATGGCAATCTGCCTAATTGAAAACTTTCCACTTGATAATAAAGCGTCAACTTTTGCCACAACAGTAGAGGACAGATCACAGCGTTTACCCATTACTACGAATGATGTCTTTGTATTCAACAGGATACTAAAAATAATCTGTAAGAAGAAATTGATTAATCTATTACTCTCAGATAATTAATTTATTTTCCTGCATGACAGCAACAGATCATTTTAATTGTAATAAATAATTTTTTATTATGAAAATGATACAGACCATATTTTAAAACATAAATGTTTGATTTAGAATAAAATGATTTACTTGAAAAAAACAAAACATGAGAAAATACGGTGGTTACAATAAAAAGCATGAAAATATCAGGTGGTTATAATGTGTCCCCTACTGTATACAGCGATTTTTACATGATCCACCGGCTTATTGAGATCGATATAAATATAGGTAATCTAGCTACCAATCTCCTTAACATTCTTGAAATTTTTTTTATTCGATAGCCCCTAACTAAGAACATCGTGATTGTATCGAATGTGGACTATCGAATTATGATTATATAATAGCCATATTGTGGTTTTTTATAATTAATTGTTTAATAACTCGATAATTAGTTTCAAATAATTTGTTTGTTTTTGCTTTACTCAATTTATTTGATTAATTCTTGAATTTATAGCTAATAAATTTTGTTAATATTTATAATATCGTGTCTTATTAAATTAATTTGTTTAATTAATTAATTCAAATCAGTAAACATTAGAATTTTGAGTTATCATTTTGAGTTATTTTTGTTTGATCAACAATTATATAAAAATTGGGTTATTAAAATTTGAAGATTAATCGAGCCATGAAAGGCTTATACACTACAGACTTATACACTACTTGTAGATGTATAAGGAGACGCGTCCGAACGTCCAATATAATTAGTACTTACTAAATATAAAATTAAGACTTAGAGTTGTTGCTGATCTCAGAAATCAAGTGGGTGTTCAAGAGTCTCCAAGAATGTTACAATCGAAGGATGGTCGTGACATTTTGTGGACTCAGTCGGGATCTCTGGCAGTCCTCCTTTCAAAAACTTTCGACTATCTGAATCGACTATAGAATAGTAATTATCATAAGTAGAATTACAAATATGAAGGGTGATATCAGAATAACGGGATACGAGACAGGAGTACTCGCGAGAAAAGTGATCTTTGATAAGACGGAGACGTTATTGTGGGAACTTGGTGAGGCAATACCCAAAAAGAGAAATGCTTAAAGAGAATACGAACATTAAAAAGCAATTGATCAAGTAAATCAGTTCGACACCACCCTCCGAAAGAGTTATTACCAATTATTGAGTCGACAAAATAGACGGATCGAAGACATAATTGTAATAAGTATATATTACTTAGTATATAATTTAATTAAATCATTTTT
>MQRK01241846.1:0-17858 GCA_001938485.1 Girardia tigrina | reverse complement strand
TGAAAAAATTGATTGATGGAATCTAGTGAAAGCCTTACTGTTGATCATCATAAAGATGATAAAAATTGTGAATATAATAAATGTTCTGACAAATGTGTGAGTTCTCTTAACAATCATATTTTTGTAGTCCTCTTTGACAACCGAAAGTTTGATATTCACCTTTAGTGCGGTCACTCTGAATTTTACATGGCCTAAATTTTTTTCTTCGACGGATTGTAATAATTAAGTGAAGTAATTTTCCAATGAAGTACCTGGAAAAGTGAATTCCGATATATTTGTTTTCAACATATTTTTCTTCAACCGATCTTGTTATTTTTTAATGGCTTTTAGTGCTCTTCATGCTTGCCTTCAGATAATTAACCAGTCTTTTCGTACATATAAATAATACTTTTGGTGGAAGATTCTGAAATGTTCAACCGGTTGACCAAAGTTCAATAATCGTCGCCTCTATTTTAAGCTCTGATTAAACGCTCCTTGTCAATCATTGTAATAATTAATGAATTATTTTAATTTGAAATAGTTCAAAACTCACGCTTTAATTGAATGTTTTTGACGGGATGGTTCCGTCTTACACTACCTTCTGTCAGTCTACTTTTTTATAAAAGAATATGATACGTAACATATGATGATTCAATGTCATTAGCACTACTGATCGAAGAATATTGAATTTCTTTCATGTTTTTCATTTCTTTTTAAATTAAATTCTTTTGTAATTAATTGACGTTTCAAGCGGGTGTGCATAATGTATATATTGCTTTTGCAGGCATATATTATGTGCATGTTCTATATATTGAGTGTGTTATGAGTATGAACATCTTTTATATATACTTTAACCAATTGATAAATGCGCTTAGGTGTACTTAAAATCGGTTTCGTCGTATTTTATTATATTTAATTGCCTTTTTATTTTTAGATTGATTACTTTTCAATGGATTTTCGCAGTTATGCCGATTCGAGATTCTTACTTGGCAAAGGACTTTAAAAAAATTTCTGTATCGTTTTATGAATAAAATTAATTTTTGTTTGTTTAATCGAACTAACAGAATCAACTCCGACAATTGTCGATTTTTCAAATTAACATTTATTCAGTAAAACTGTAAAATAATTGTTTGATTCAGTGCAAATTCCGCTTGGATTATTCGAGAATGAATTGTAATGTATTTGCGGTTCATTTGGTTATCTGTCCTCACTGATTTGAGAATATAAATCAAACGGTGAGCAATTTAGTTGTAATCGCGTCTCGGCCAAGTGTATTTATCGTTATTTAAATTCTTTAAGTGTCTCTGCAATCTTAGTTGCATTATAATATTTTTTTTGCAATTTTTAAAAATTATTTTTAAAATATTTATTAAAATATTTTTTAAAAAATTTTATTTATTTACCAAAAAAAATCTTTTTTTCTAAATTTTCAACATTGATTTATTTGAAAAATTAATAAACTTTATTAAAAGAAGATTGATTTTACAGTTTTTTTAAAAAAAATATAATTTTAATTTTCAAATATTAAGTGAAAACTTAAAAAAACTAAATAAATAAAATTAAATAAATATATGAAACATAATATTTTTTACTTTTTAAATTATTATATGTTAACTGAAAATTAAAAAAATAAATAAATCTATTAAACATAATTTTTAACATTTATTTAAAATATTTTTTGATTTATTTTAAAAATCATTAAATATTAACTGAAAAACAAAAATAAATTAAAGAGATGATTTTTAGAATTAAGTTCAAATTTATTTATTAAATTTAGTAAAAGTAATTAAAAACAAGTCCAGAAACAAATGTTCAACACGCGGTTATTATTAAATTGTTTCCATTGATTTATACTCTCCAACAAGTTGGGACCCATAACCTAATAAACTTGGATTTTTTTATTGTAACTGGTAATTGGTGACTTCTGATCAGACTCGGTTCCTCTGATCATATTCATCGTTGTGCTGCTCATCGTGGTTGGAGTCGTTGTTCTATTCACATTCTATATGAACAACTGGCTCTGTTTCGAGAACGTCCCTAAGGTCCTCTGCTTCAAGAGTGCCTACGAAGAGCTCAGTATGAATGTTGTGTCAATTTATTGTATAATTAGTCATTAATCAATATTTCCTGACCGCGATACCCCGTAGTTATTAAATATTGCTCAATGATGACTTCCACTTCAATAAACATCACCTTTTAAACCACCTTTTTTTAGAATAAGAAATATTTTTACCTCGTTCTTAATAATTATTTTATAATTAATAAATAATAATATACAATTTATAATATTAAGAAATAAATAATAGTAAATGATAATTATCAAAAATAATAAATAATAATTGTTAAATTTGTGATAATTAGCACTTGAAAAATCAAAAATTGACATTCTTAAAACTTTTATTTAATAATAAAATAAAATGTTTTTTGAATAAATTTCCGAGGAACACTTCATGTTTTCTCGCACAAATCATTTACATATAAAAATAATGAATCTTAAATGTAGAAATATAATTTCATATTTAATTTAATTTAATTTATAATGCTATTAATTTTTTTATTTTAGAATATTTTATTATTTTTGAAGAAATAAAATTTTCACTTAACTTACGAGAATCGGTTTTATTTCTTGAAAAGAAAAGCATTTAATTAGATTTAAATTAAAATTTCTTTTTAAGAATTTTAAATTTTTTTATTATTTTTAGCTTTTATTAAAAATGGTTTAAATTATTATTTTTAATTAATATTTTTAGAAATTAAATATTTTAAAAAGATTTAGAAAAATGTTCGAATAATCATGATTGAAAATAGAAGTAAAAGAAACCAATTAGAGCGATGTCAAACCGTAAACGATCTTCCGAGAGTTGTAATGACTCTAAATGTGATAATAATAAAAATTAAAATGAAATTTGTCTTAATGTTCTTAACAATTCGAACAGTTTCAACTTTTCAAAAAGTTCATTGTGATTCATCATGTACGAGTAAAGAGAGAGATATTAAAATACAATAGAAGTGTCCAAGAGCTCGTTCTAGGTGATATATTTTTGTAATATATTTTTATAGTACATGTACCGCCATTACTTTTAAAACCAGCTCTATAGCGTCGGAGATTATGGTAGAGCCTACTCTCACTTCATTTAATCTTTGGAAGAATTCTTTCCAAAACATAAAGTAAACACACGATTTCTTTCCATAATTTCAAATATTTCATATCAAATATTTGTTGAATATTTGATAATTTTAGTGATTTGTTTCTCTGCAAAGGTGTCAGTTCATATTTGATCGCGAAAGACATTGGTTTCAAGTGCTTTTAGTGTTTCAATAATTGTTGCTTTAGAATTCTACACATAACAAAATACCTTTTATGGTCGTTTTTGTTCATAGAATAAAGAAGCACTTTTACATCTCATCTAAAAATGTTAACCTACCTTATTTTGGATTTCAAAAATAAAGGTACTTGTAAAAACTTTGTAGATAAACATCTAAAAGTTATCACAAGTATCTTTATTGTTCGTTGATGAAAAATGACATAAAATATAAGTTGAGATTTTCGTTGTACTAAACGTTTTTTTATACATTTGTCGGAAGATTTGAAGGTCATCTTTCAGGAGAATGTCAAGTGATCGCTCCTATGTAACCACTGGGATCCGACATTAAACAAATCCAAGGGGTAATGATCTTCAGTTCTTTTTTTGTTATCAGTCCTAAATTTTACAGTAACACATTGAAATGTTTTAGTATCTTTGAGGAACATTTAGGCGCACTAGGTTCAATTGGAGGTGAAATTGAGAGGCAGACCGCTTTACGGAACTTAATCCTTAAGTTTTATTCCTCTAGGTTTATCTCAAGGATAATGTCAATAGTGATGCCCTATATACCATAAGACCTTTAAGATACTATAAAAAGATAAATTTTACCATTTAATATTGAAGTCATGTATTATCTTACGTGTAACTTTTCGAAAAGTCTTCGTCACTTAATCACGTCTAACAGTGAACACCAAAAACATTATTTTATAAAATAAAACTTTAATATTTAAATATAAGTTACATAATATTATTATTTAAGAGTTTTTTGTATTAATTTTTTAAAAATTACATTTTCATAATATTTGTTATCAAACGGTTTTGACCATTCTCTGAACTATCCATAGTAAGGCTTTCATACTTCGATATCTTTCTTGATTGAAAAATAAAAAGGTATTGTTAAAATCCTTTTTTTCGATAAAAATATTAAAATATAAATTATGAAATTTAATAGTAAACAATTTAAAATTAAGAAATTGGATTTTGCAACCAGATTCCGATAATCTACAACCGAAAGTTTCCAGATCTGACTGCGTCAGAAACGTTGGAGATTATTACTGAAACGCAGTTGGGGTTCTGAATTTCAAAAATGCATACAAGAAAAAACAATCAAATGTCCGTTTCAAGGTTGAATAAATTGCTCGAACACATCCAAAACTTTTACCAGTCATGGATATAAGGTCAAGGATTAATCGTTTCTGACATCCATTTATGATGATTATCGGAGACTGAAAGACTTTTTAGTTTTGGTGGACCCTCGAAAGAGCCTATGACTCAATACCATAATAGAGACATAAATCATAATCTCAAACATGAATAAGTGAACACTTACAGTTGAGTAGATCGAGTAAGGATTTTCTATTACTGCAAATGATGGAAATTTTGTCAATTTCAAAGACGAGTTTTCTATATTTCAGTCAAATTTTAATGCATATTATATGAGATTGTATTGTGAATCATTGCTAACCAGACAATATAGCCCATTAATTAACTTCCCAAATGAGAAAAGTAAATCAGTATCAATATTTTCAATTAATTTATAAAAATAAAAACATATTAATTGAAATTCTTAATCAATAAAATTAAATTTTCATTAACTGATAAAAGTGTCATTTTCGTGGACATGTTTTTGTTGCGATTTTAATGTTTCAATTAGTTAATGCTGAAATGTCTCATCGGAAATGCGCATGAACAGAAAGAGAGAACGAGAGGGGTCGGCTAACCGACGCGCCACCGTAGGTGCACGGTGCTCACCGGTCGATCACATTCAGCCTTTCTAAACTGCTCATTGAACCGTGTAAATATCAAAATATAGATATAAATTAAACTATTCTTATGTTCTTTAGGTTTTCATCAATGAATGATGAAGAAAAATTAGATAAAAATTGTTTTTGATTGTTTGATGCTTGTTTAATAATATTTACAAAATTTTTAAATTAGTACTTAATTCATTGTTAAAATTTTGTGTTAAAAATGAATCGCTTCTATAATCGTCAGAAGACTTGTCAATAAAATATTATTTTTTTAGTGAAATTGAATGGTAAAACTTGAAATATAGGTTTTTGCTAACAAAAATGTGTCCGTGGAGTTAGTTCGATGTCTGTATCTTCTACGAATATTTCACTTCACAATTTTGATTTTATTAGTGCTCAAGTAATACAAGTAAAATATAAAAAGTACTTTTTTAAAAACCATTCTTTTTCTGTCTATCATTGGAAAAGTTTTTAATGTAACTAAAAACAAATCTTAAAAAAAATAAACTTGTTTTTAGAAATATAAAGTATTATGTTACAACGAAAGATTTGTCAGTAAATTACAATTTTATTAAAAACAATATTTTTACAATAACAAAGAGTCGTTTTCATTAATATAATGTAAACAAGAAAATTCCACTGCGGTAAAACTCTGAAGTTTTCAGGCCAAAAACCTTTGAAGGACCAATTTCATGTGTCTGCGCTATATGGTGGGTGTTTTCACCAATGTTTCAAGTTTTTTGGTGTGTTCAGCGTGAAACATTAGGTTTGGTATCGTCTTGATGAAAACAAACACAAGCCGTATTCATACCACGGATACGTAAAACGTCCTCAACACCGTTTAATTGGGTGTAGTTAACTTCAGAAATGATGGCTTGACCGCACGGAAGCATTTCTCAGGAAACAGGTCCCGATGCCATTTGTGAAACGCAATATATCACGTTTGCTTGATGTGGATCACGTTGAGGCGCCCGTTTTCCAAGTTGAACTGAACTCAACCATAGGTCTTTGCATTTCTGGTTATCGTAGACAACCAACACCGAATTCCTTTGCGATCCACCACGGTTGAATTTGTAAGATTGCCAAGAACAGTCATTAATTCACCGTTTTTTGCATTTCGTTCAGTTCGATTGGGACCTCTTGAACACGTTTATTTTTCTTGTTCATTTTCTGAAGGTTCCGAATAATAGTTCTATAGAAAGTTTGGAGTTCAGCGGCCATTTCGCGCGTTCTTTTGGTATGCTCCGCTTCAATGGAACGGCGTAGCGCTCGTTCTATATGCGTCCAGAGCGCTTTTTGTCAATAAAATGCGTATTGAATTTCTCATACCATCAGAAATATGTTACTTCAGTCGTGGAATATTTGTCGTTGCTTAATCAAATGGTTTCAGACGCTTCCGCTGCTGTATGACAAAGTTTAAATTCGTGAAAAATCTTGTTGTTGATTTCTTTACGCTCTTTTGACATTTTAACTTGCTCATAAAATCAAGAATTTTTTACAGAAAAGACTGTACCATGCGAATAATATATCAAAATGCTCTTGAGAATATATAATTTATAAAATCCATATAAGACAAATTTAAATTTAAAAATTTATTTACAATTTTTTAAATTTCTGATAAAACTTTCGTTCCAACCAAATAAAAATGAAAATATTCGACTACTTATAATAATAAATAAAGTATGTTTATCTCGACTGTTTTTAAATTACATCACATTGAGAAAGAAAATTCATTGTGGATTGTTCTGTGTACCTACAATAAAATTGCGTCTGGGAGAAGAGTTGGGGAAGAGAAGCAAGTATGATGCATGTTTTTCAGTGCTTTCCTAAAGTTATCACTATTTTGTGGATTGATCGATTTCATTTTTATATATTATGTGATTATAAATGGTTGTTGCACGAAGGATTCATGTAAAACCATTTTCTGGTATTCAGTAAATTTTTGCCATGGAACTTATTAAACGGATTTCCTTCTCCGGATATACGGAGAACTCGCCAATTTCCTGGCGCTGGCTTTTCAGACTATGCTGTTCTTTCTCCGGTTCCAACGAAAGTTCTGATCGCAAAGAACCAGAAGAAAGAAGATTGTTATCACAGAAAGAAAGTCTAGAAAATCAGTACCAAACCATTAACTTGGAGGAAGCGGCGGAATGGATAACCGATTCAGTTGTACCAATTTGTAAATTTTGTTCTCTGGAAATCTAAAATATTTTATATCTGAAAATATGTTAATTGAGTGCATGGTTGATTCTATTATTATGTTGTTTTGACTTTACTTCAATTGTGGTGGTCGTCCACTATAAAATGCAAATGAAAGGTATAGTAGATGTCTTCTCGGTATTCTTTTGTGGCTCTACTGCCGTAGAATATATAACTTTTAGTATTTCTATACCTAATTATGATTAATTTCTTTATATTATATGCACGGTTAAATATTTATGTCTTATTCTTCAATTTTAGCCAGTATTCAAGGATCTGATGTTGGCGAAGATTCCGAATTATCGGACTCGTTCGATGACGGGGCGAAATCTCAACTAGGTTGAAATTGATTTTTTTGTGAAACCAAATTGATGATGATCGTAAATGTACATTAAGACCATGCTGATGCAAAGACTATTGCAGCTGAAGACACGGGAAAATTTGGAGAATCATGGAAAAATGATGACGATGTTAGTGTATATAATGTAAAACTGGAAATATAAATAATTGTTTTCAGGCTCGATCTGACGCTTCTGATGAAAGAATCGAGAAATTTGCGACTGTTATCGTTACTTTTAAATTTGAAATGATGAGAAATTTATTAACAATTATCTTTCACGGAGTCGATAATTTACCATCTAAAGTTGTAGGAGGTTGTAGCGGTTACGAATTGGCTGTGGTCATTTTATCTGAGTCGGAAAGAAAGCTGTTTAAATGGAACAGTACTCAGTTTACATCAAATTCTTTCAAAGATGACCAGGCCATGGAATTCCCAGAAATGTCACCAAGTAATAGAATATTACTTAAAATTTATTATTATAGCTATAATAACAATAATAATAATAAAAATAATAGTAATTATAAAAGTCGCGATCGGGTTTAGGTTGTCGATGTGCGGCTTCAATAATCGTAATTTTCATTTCGTAGTATATTACTGAATATAACTCCGAGTATTTATTTAACATCTTTTATTTATAATACATAATGAAGTAACAGAACACGATACAAAATTATCGAACAAAGTTTCAGTTGAGAGAATTGAGTTAAATAAAATTGACTAACAAGTAGATTTTATTTTAAAGGAAATTTCGATATAATCTGTGTCTTAGTGATATCGTGATCATGATCCAGTAGATTCAGTGAAAAGTAAATGTCAATATGGTCTATTCCTTGTCAATATTAGTTCACGAAAACACTCTTTTAATCCATCGGAATATAAATCTTAAAATGAATAAATCTGTCTATGGATTTAATTTGCGGAATCGGGGTTATTTTCAACAAAAATAGGGACTTGGACATTGATTAGTTTTAGGTCGAGTGATAGACAAACATAAACATACGAGAAGTGTACATTCAATTTCGATCACCAACAATTTTAAATTTCAAATTTTTATGTCTTTCCTTTTTCTTAGTATTAACACATTGACTGCTGTTGACATCATGCACCGAACGTCTGCTACGCGCGAAATATGATCGAAAAATATGATCGAACATTGTTGCCTTTTTAGCATTTAACACATTGAATGCTGAGTACGAGATATCTCGTACTTAGCGTCTTAGTAATGTAAGCCAAAGTACGAGATATCTCGTACTTAGCGTCTAACTAATGAATATTGAAGTACGAGATATCTCGTACTCAGTATTCAATGTGTTAAGAAGACCAATATAGTTTTCAAACATTTATTTTCATCATAGCTTGAATTGTCTTCTGAATAATGACCAACGAAGATTTCGTGGTTTGACATCTAGCTAAACGGATAAGATATTGTTAAGGTATCGTTAACAAACAATTATTCGATCAAATTTTCATTTAAAATTATTTTCAGATTTTCTTTTAAAAATTTGACTTTTATAATTCCGTTAATAATTTTATCTAAAAATTAATTTAATTTTAAAATAATTTTATTTCAAGAAAAACATTTATTTAATAAATTTAAAAATAAATTACAAATTATTTACTTTATCAAAATTTTTAATATTCAAATTTTAAAAAAGTTTTTTAATATCTTATGTTGTACTTTAAAATGCAAACTATGCTTGAATAACTATTCATCGCGAACATCCATAATACCAATTTTCCATCTGATTGAGAGAAACACATTTCCAAATACGAAACTCAACATACCAAATTTAAAATATTCATCACACTTAGTTTTTACTTAGTTTTTCCCTGATTTCATTTAAAACAAATTCTTCGCCTTTATTATGATGTAAAAAAATATTAATATTGACAATATTATTATTTATTTTTACATCATAATTTTAATATTTCATTTATATTTTTTTTTATTAAAAATCTCTTTGGGTTTATCTGAATTTGACTGACGTTGGGCCTAGTTATTTTAAACGACATGAGTTGATTTTTCCCACATTTTTCGTAAGAGTGAAAAAATAAAGAATGAATCAGACGTCGATGAATCTTTTCAAATTCTCGAATATTTTATTAAACATCAAGTGTTGATTGATTTTCCTGCAAAACCAAAACCAAAAAGAATTGAATGGTTGAAACGCATCCTAAACTCTAATGGGTAGGGAAGTTAGATAAAACACTGTTTTAATAATTATTTGATTAAATGGATGGGTTTTGTTAGTCATAGAAAATTATCATCCGGATTTCATTTTATCAATGATTATGTAATTGTTTGTCACATTTTTGAATTATAATAAATTTTATTATAGATGACTGATTTTTCTTACTTTTTGTCATACTCTATTATCAGTTTTATTACGATACTCTATTATTTCTTCTTTTATCTTCTTCTGTTTATTACTGTTAAAATTAATATATTTATTAAATTATCATTATTAATATTTTAAATTATATTTATTAGCAAAGGTGAGTTTATAGATTACAATTTCCTGAACAATCTGTCAACCCACTTTTATACTAAATATTAAAAAAGATGGTCTGAATGTGTTTGTTATTTAGAGGATATTTCTTCGACAGCTGTTAGAATAAGACTTTATGGCTGTGAAAGAAAACGTCGAAGTATTCTTCTTTCAGAAACAACAATAGGATTGGGCAATGTCGACTTCAAAATACAAGAATACCGATTAAAAATGGAAAAGAGAGGGGAGTTGAAAAAATTGGACAAAAGAAACACTGAGGTTTGTTTGAAATGTCAAAACGTTTTTCGCGAACTTAAAATACACTTACTTTTGTTTCATTTTAAACCAAAAAATGTACCTTTTCAGTTGTAATTCGTAAATATCTATTAGTATTTGATTACACAAAATTTGTACAACAAAATTTGATATAATTGGTTTTACAAAAAACATTTGCATATGTTTTTTAATTTGGAGGCGCCTTAGTTGATTTTTGCATTTTGGTTTTAAATTTAACGTGTAGATTGTATTAGGTTGGAACGAAAGTTTTTCCAGTAAATTAACATGTTATAAAAAGCAAAATTTTTGCGATAACAAGTTGTTTTCATTTATGTAAACACCATTACTTTAAGAAATTCTTCTTAACGATTCTGCAACAAAAAATTCCGCTGCAGTAAAACTCTGGTGTGTTTAGGTCGAAAAACTTTTTAAGGGTCTGTTTCCATGTGTTCTTCTTCAATGAAGCGGCTTCTGCGAAGGAAATGTTTCACTGTCCAGAAAATATGATAATTGGATAGAGCAACTTCTGAGCTTTATAAGAACAACCCATCCCAATTTCTCATGTTTTTGTCGCTTACGGCCTGGGTTGTTTTGTTGAAAATAAACACGAACCGTGTTGACACCAAAAACACGCAAAGCGATCTAAACAAGCTATAATTGGGTACAATAAACATCAGAGGTGATAGTTTGACCGCACAGAAGGAGTTTCCAATGAAAAGGTCCCGATGTAATCCATCAAATGCATAGCTTTACCCTTTTTATGCGGATCACTTCGATGCTCCTGTTTTCTAAGTTGAACAGTACTCAGTCATTTGGTTTTGTGTTTCCGATTATCACAGAAAACCTAATTCTAATTACACGTCAAAATCCGTAGCGATCCACCATGACAGAATTTGTAAAATAGCCAAGAATAGTCGTTAATTCACCAATTTTTTGCCTTTCTTTGAATTCATGTAGGACCCTTTGACCATGTTTAACTTTCTTGTTCCTTTTCTAAAAATTCCAAATAGTAGTTGTATGGAAAGTCAACGATTAGTTTTTTGTATTGTTTGGGTCGGATCCGTTTCAATGGAATGGTATAGCGCTCGTTGGTTTTGCGTCCGGAGTGCTTTTCGTCTTTACGATGCGTATTACCAGAGCAGAATTTCGCATATCATCGGAAACATGTTCTTTCAGTCAGGTAATCTGGGTCGTTGCTAACGCAAAGGTTTTTAGACACTTCAGTTGCTGTACGAGAAAGTTTAAATTCGTAGCAAATCAAGTTTTTGATTTCTTTACGCCTTATATTTCATTTTCACTTGTTCCTAAAACCAATAACTTTTACTGAAAAGATTTTACCATGCGAATAATATATAAAAATTTATAATGTATAAAATCCATTTAAGACAGAATAAAATTAAAATATTTATCTACATTTTTTTAAATAACTTGCAAAACTTTCGTCTCAACCTTATAATTAAAAACACTCTTTCTTTTTTTATGATACATTAAGAAGTAACATAAATAGTATTTTGATAATAGTACTAAAATCGCATTAAAGGTATATTTTATATGCAACTTTGCATTCAAGAAAATAAAAAAAATAGTCAAGTCTATATTACTTAAGCAATTTTTCATTCCTACTAGGTCTTCTGTGAGAGGACTTCGAAGGGCACACTCAAGTCCAACAGTATTCAAAAGGTTATGAAGGTGAATGCTTTCTTTTTCGCTTTCCATCTCCATCATTTCTCAATGAATTTGTTCATCATGTTCATCAGATAAGAGGCACATGTTTTGGGATAAGAAATTAAGATGAGAATCCATAAAGTAAAGTCTAATTGACAGGATACATCCTAGGCTTTCATAGTTCAAGATATTTTTGATTTGTTTCCAAAGTAGCATTTTTATGTTGTTCAAGAAAATCATTACAAAGACTACTTTGTAACAGACAACCATACTGCTTTCTGAACTATATCAGATCGTTATCAAAAATTAGATCCAGAAGCAGCTCATTTATCTGTGGTCAGTTGAAACACCTTCTATTACTTTCACAGTACTCAATTTGAGGAATCCGTTTTAAAAAGTTAATTACATTATCACTTTTATCAAGTGCTTTCACAAGCTGTTTAATGAGGGCAAATTATATATATCGGACCGTTTCCAGGTTTCTCCAGAGACAGATCGATGGTAGCAGAGTCATGAAATTTGCTGTGCTGGGCCCATTTATCGTTCATCATTAATTTTATTTTTCTTCAGATCATGTCTGTTTTATTTTCTTTTTTTAACAAAGTTCCTTTCACAAAGAAATTATTTAATATAGAATTATTTTACAAACAAATTCGTTAATTCGCTTTTCACAATTTCTTTAAGATTTTAAATCGTTTCCAAGTATAAGAATCATGAGCAATATTCGAATCATTAACATGTATCAAGATCGTCACCAATAATTCAGTTCGTCGAAAATCTAAAAAATTAGCAAAATCACAAAAAAATGACATCATTAATTATTCATTTCTCACTGAAACTTTATAATATGGAGGTAAAAAATTGGAAACAAAACCATATCACAGTTTTATCACAATTATTTGAAGTATATTCAAAATGTGGTTTTATTTCTTCACGAAATTAATTTGTTGGAAATGCAACTTTTATAAGTCTGTTTTACTTATATTTCTTTGATTTAGTGTAATTGTGGAAATATTAGTCGTTTACAGTATAATGAAACTTTGATTTTAGGACGTTTCGACCCCGTTTATTTCGGCCACGGATATTTCGACTACGGATGTTTTGACCATGCGTCGTTTTGATCACGGTCTTTTCGACTATTTAAATTTTTAAATGGAAAAATAGTTGACATTAAATTTATTTTAAAACAATGTTGATACTTTTAATGAACAAGATAAATACAATGCCGCAAAATTAATGGAATTATATATTAATCAGAAATGAAATTAATTTGTTTTCAGAAAAGCTAAGGTTATAACATTGATTCTGTTATAATTGATCAATGTACGTTCAACTCGTTGTTATAGGTATTTATATCTGTTTCAACTTGGCTGTTGTACTACAGTTAAAACTTGAAAGAGGAATGCTTTGTTTATCTTACATTCCTTCAAAATCTCATCCATGAATTTTCATATAGTTGGATGTTGGCAGCTGAATAAAGACTGTATTTTATAATATCAACTTTTAGAGATATTAGTTGTACGTTTGATTTTAGGACGTTTCGACCCCGTTTATTTCGGCCACGGATATTTCGACTACCGATGTTTTGACCATGCGTCCAGTAGCTGCATCGTTTCTTTTATATAATGGTAATCCATATGCTTCTCATCGTCCTCTGAGGCGAGGTCCTCGAATATATGTTTGTTCGAAGTAGCTGCATCGTTTCTCTTATATAATGGTGGTCCATATGCTTCTTATCGTCCTCTGAGGCGAGGTCCTTGAATATATGTTTGTTCGAAGTAAGTTATTAATTCGTCGATTCTTTCGTATTGAGGAACAATTTCAACAAGTTCATCAAAATATTCGAAAACAACTTCCGGAACAAATGCCAGTGCTGATAAGCATCAAATAAACTGAGATAAAGTCGGATTAGTTTCCCAGTCGTTTTTGATCTTGAGCGCTTGAACTTTTCTTAAAACACTTTGTGCTAAATTAAAATAGTAGCCAGAAATTCTTGATTGAGGGTAGGCATCTCTAAATGCATTCAGGGGCACTGACTTGTGAGGCATTATTGATCAAATTACGTCATCCATGAATTAATGTTCGAACAAGCCTCTTTTTCACTTTGTTGTAAATATTCAATAATCTATTGCATAAGTTGATTAAATTTAATATCAACTATTTTTGCATTTAATTTTGTGTCATTGTAGTAATTTTGTTCATTATGAACATTGTTTTAAAATAAATTTAATATCAACTTTTTTTTCCATTTAAAAATTGATATAGTCGAAACATCCGTGGTCGAAATAACCGTAGTCGAAAGGTCCGACCACCAAAACTTTACTAATTTAGAAATTTAATAATTTTCCCACAAAAACTATTCACAAGATTACACGAAGGACAAAGAATTATTAGTAATTGATAAAATTTCAGTGTAAAATGAAACATTCTCAATTTACTTTAAAACATATTTATAATCAAAAATATCTTCTGTAAAATTTTAAGATATTTTGTTTAATAAATAAGAAGAAGATTGAAGAATGGAAAAGGAATATTTCTGAAGAACATTAAAAATAAGAAAGAAAGACGCAACATATTATACTCTTCCAATTTTTATATTTTCAAGTTTATTCATAATGAAAATATTTAATATCGGCTTCATAAGAATCTCGAAGATTTTTAATTGAGTTTTTCAAATTTCTGGTTTTATAGATGTTTTAAAATAGAATTAGTTTTAATTTTAAAAGATGGCATGACCTAGTTAGCAATAGCTCTTTATTTACTAATCTAGTTGTTAGTTACATTGTCGTCCTCATTAGCTGGTAGACATATTCAGAGAAGACCTTCCACAAAAGGCTTCAGGTCTCTGAACCTCAACCAAGTTTCTGCCGCCACGCCATGGCATTCACCAGTGTGTAACATCGAAAATATTTATTTGTATTGATCAATAATCTAAATATAAAAAATAATGTATCTATGAACTCAACACTGGTAAGGAAGAGTTTTAATATTTCATCAATTTTAATGAAAAAATGTTTTGTTTATTGTACATCTGTAACGTTGCGATACCGAAAGAAACAATGTTGAACGTCTTTTTGAAGCGAATGAGACTCTCATCCGACCCATCCATTCCAGTCTGAAGTTAAGAAAAGTAGAAAAAAGTGTTCCTGCTCAAAAGTTAATTTTACCCAAAATTAAACAAAATAGTTTTTTTACCGCTCCACCGATTTACTTGGACGATCCTGTACATACAAGGAACACCTCAAGGTTGACGGCCTCTATTTAAAAGTATTACGGAAGAATATCTCTTAAAACGAGTATTTCGTGCGTCATTATTAAAACGCATGTTATAATGTTTCCGTAGGTAACGACGTTCATTAGGTCCCCTGGTGGTATCAAAGTTCGGAGAACATGACCACTGAAACTGCATTAGTAAATTTGGATGATTCGAACGACCGGAAAAATTGGGTTTTTGGAGATGAAAAATAGGATACTATCCTTATTTTTAATAACTTTCTTTGAAAACTATTTAAAATATAAATCAATACTGATATAAAATAAATTATTAGAATAAATACGAAAGATAAATAAAATTTTCAGGGCGAATTTGTTCTCAAATTTTGACTTTTAAATCGTTTTTCCTCAATTTTCTTGCCGAACTTTCTGCAAGGATGTCGAAATGAAGTTGCGGAACAAGTGTCAGTTGAGAATAAGGATTTTTAATATTCTGTGCTACGAGAATTATATATAAATTATATATCCCAAAGTTTCGCTAAACAGAAACACATTTATGTAAAAAAATAAAAAGAATGAGCGGTCAGATTCTTTTAATAATTATATTTATTCGAGATAATTATAATTGGAGATTCTTCATGTTTTATTCTGTGAGAATTGAGATAATCGGAATGATATTGATAATGATAATTATTATTTATATACACAAGACGTCGACTTTTATCGCACGAATATAAATATATATCCTATTAAGAATACCAATATGGGTTTTCGAACTTTTATTGTCAATACAATTTGAATTGTCCTTTGGTAAACTCTCAGCAAAACACTCGTAATTCGACATCGTTCTAAATTGATGAATTTTAGTTAATATTTTAAAACAATTATTCGAAAAAATTTTCATTATTTTCAGATTTTATTTTTAAAGTTCTAATTTTATAATTTTAGTAATAATTTTATCTACGTATTAATTTTATTTTAAAAATGATTTTATTTAAAGAAAAAACTTTTATTTAATTAATTTAAAAATTAGTTACAAGCTATTTACTTTATTTAAATTTTTAATATTAAAATTTGAAATGATTTAATATTTTTAAAGTTTTTAAAATATTATATGCTGTAATTTTAAATGCAAATTATGGTCGAATAACGTGATGGTCGATTCATCATGAACATCCAAAATATCAATTTTCCATCTGGGTGGGAGAAACACATTTAGAAATACTAAATTCAACGTACAAAATTAAACATACCAAATTTAAAATATTCCTCACATAACTAAATAAAAATTTATATTCAAGAAATAAAAAGAAGACAACGCATTTCAAGATCACCAGGTAAGTTAACAAAATGTATTAAACTAACACAATATACGGGAGTAAACAATAATTAACACTATTTCTATTACGATTTTGTGTACACTTATTTCGAAGAAAATCTTTTTGGTATCTTTGTATTTAAAAGCAAACAACTGTGGAAATGACTATTAGTAAATTAATCTACAAAAAGTCAAAACTTGAAGTGAGAAAAAAATATTTAAACTTAAAAAATAATTAAAGTTAAAATTTAAAAAGGTATGTTTTGACACCTTTGGTAGAAATAGTATTAAAAAAACATTTTACTTTTAAATTACTTCTATTATATTCTGTTTTTTTTTCAAAAATGCGAAACAAAAATATTGTAAAAATATATAATTATTTTTTATTTAATTATTATTTTTTCATAAAAATTTCTTTTAACCATTACTTTACAATTATTTTTTCCAGTCATTTTATAAATGTTTTTTTTCAATTTTACAATTCTTGATTTTGTAAGACTAAAATTAATTTGTAATATTAAATGAAAATTTTAAAAAAGAATTTTGTAGTCTAAGGTTTGTTCCAAGCCAGAGAAGGTAGTGAAAACGGTCAAGATCACTCCGATTAGATCCTTCTTTACTAATAAATCTGATACATCGTCCATTTTGTCTTCTTCCGAATCTAACTCATCCCATATATTTGTTACTCGGTCCAATCCAATTAAAAAAAATCCATTTGCTCGGGTAGATCAGCATGTTGTCTAGTCTTGTAGAAATGTTGTTTTTATCATATCTCGTATCATTTTATGAAATTACACCCTTTGCTTAATAAAAACTTGATTAAGGGTTTAGATGAAGAAAATTTCGCAAAACAAATGTCAAAAAATGCCACAATTCGAGTTGAAAACCCGGTCGGAGATCAATCAGAACTGTTAATAGGACTCGGGTACAATCCCATCACGGGGAGGCTGACTGTTGAGATTGTTAAAGGCATTTCCTTCAAAAACCCTTTATCAAGGAATGATGACAAACTACCGAGTGAGTTGATTTAGACTTTGTTTAAAGAATCTTTAAATTAAGTTTTCAGGAACTGTGCAGAATTAATCTTAAAGCTTCATTATTTGTAAATACCTTCGTCAAAAGTTGATAATTCATTAAAAACAAAACTTTTTAACCTAATAAAACTAAAATTAATTTTTTCACTTTATTTTTTAGGTATCATCACTGGAATATTTTATAAATAAGTTTATTTTTCCAATCTTTTTATTAGCTTATTTATATATATATATAAATATATATATATATATATATATATATATATTTATATATATATATATTATATTT
>MQRK01241840.1:2432-17163 GCA_001938485.1 Girardia tigrina | reverse complement strand
ATTATCAATTTAGAACGATGTCGAATGACGAGAGTTTTGCTGAGAGTTGTCCAAAAGACAATTCTAATTGTAATGAAAATAAAAGTTTGAAAAGCCATGTTGGTGTTCTTAATAATGGTGGTAAAAATGACACCTTGTTAAACCGTGCCAAATTATGTCAATATATGTTTTTATTTACTTTTAATTTACCAAAATACAAAAGGTGTCAATGTGGGGACGTTGGGATGACGCGGACTGAAATAGCTTGGCTTGTCGAAGGTTAATAGACGTAGCAATGATTGGCTAACGAGTGTGGGATTGATCATAATAAGTGTGTTTCTACCATAATTTTTAAATAAAATAAGCTTATATCAAATACTTTTTGTACATTTTCTAATTTATTTATACTTTTGAATGTAAACAAAATCATGATTTACATTTTATCATATGATGACAACAGTTCTCGTTTTTTTTTGTCAGCACTTGTCTTTCTTTGTCTCTTTTCGCTGAGACCGTATGTTTTTAATTTTGTTCCTCCAAGTCATCATTTGTTGAACGAAGTGCTGCATTTTGAGTTCCATCCGATCATAATTTAACATGTGTCGTGTGACCCTTTCTATTGGTACAAAGGACACGAAAGACTTCACATGGTAATCTTTCTTGTATTTAAATTTAAAATTAATTTTCTCAAAACGGAAATGGAGGGACATCTTTAAGCTCAAAACCATAAGGAGAAAAAAAATACTACGAAAAAATTCTTTTTATTTCAAATACACGACGACAAAATAAATTACCAGTTTTAATCAACAAGCGAGATATATTTAACCATTGAGAAACAAACAAATATTTAGAATTTTAAATCAAACTAGCCTCAAAATGAAGAGCTTATTATTTTATATTAAAGAATATTACAAAATTATATGCAGAAAAAATAGGTAAGCATTTCACTTTCATTTTATTCTAAGAAAATCAAATCTATAAGGTTGTAAAATATAAATTTATATTTCATTTGAAAGGACCTTTTAGGTCGATTGGTCTTTCTAGGGTTAAATACGTAGTTTGTAATCACGTTTTTAACACAACACGCATATTAACTCAACAAAAAACGAATTAGTCGAAAAAATTCATACGTTAAATTTATATATATATATATATATAAATTATACCATTATTATTATAAATAATAATAAAAAAATATTATTACTATTACTAGTGTGAGGAATATTTTGAATGTTTGATGTTTTGTGTTTGAATGTTGTGTGTTGATTTGGAATTTTGTATGTCCTACCCAGATGGATGATTAATATTTGAATTCTTATTATCTGAAAATATGTAATGTTTAAATTTATTTCTATTTTAAAATAATTGTAAAATTTTAAATAAGTTAATTACTTTGATTTCCAATTAATAAATTAATAATCATTTAAACTTTAACCAATAAAATTTTGCAAAAAATATTTTAACAATTTACTTAATTCTCCATTTACTCAGATAATAAGATTAAAGTCATTAATTAATAGACGGATGCAATCATACGAAAGCTTTGACAAAGATTGTCTTGGGGACGAACAAACTTGACAGGTAAACATAAAGGTATTAAAAGTCAAATTGGTGTTTTTAATAACTACTATTATTATTACTATTATTGTGAGGGATAATTTGCAATGTTGTAAGTTTGTTGTTTGTATGCTGTTTAGATTTGTGACTCTCCTACTCAGATGGGATTGATATGTTATTTGATTGATTATTTGAATCTAATGAAATTAATCTAATGATATCAATTTTAAGTACTAATTAATTAAAGTTTGATAATTATGAATTTTAATAATATTTTCAGTAAATGATTTTAACTTATTAAATGTAATATATTTTAAAAATTATGTAATGACTTTTATCCAATAAAAATTATGAGAAATTAAAATTTATTATTAATCTTTCCCATTCGTTGTTTTTTTAGATTTTAATATATGAACAAAAAAACTATATCAATCAAAGAAAGATGACCACTGAAAATAGTTGTGAAGAATCTGTTTGTGTTGTAAATAAATGTTTGCATTCAAATTGTGATGCTGTTAATAATTATTATTATTATAATTATTATTACTATTATTACTATTATTTATTATTATTATTATAAAGAATCACATCGAAAGACTTCTTGTTGACTAAAATAATTTATCATTTAATTATTAAATAAATAAATGTCAGTACTGCAAAAATAATTAATTGACAATGGGAAAATTTTCCTCTTACGAACATATCATAATTAATATTTCCATTATAAAGACAGAGATAAAAAATATTAATTCAGATTTGATATATTTGTCTCATAAATTATTATTTTTTGTTTTACTGATTTTATTGTAATATATTCGAATGATAAATTGGATAATTAATATAGAGAGAAATAATTATTTTTAATTAATTTCATTTATTATATAATATATTTATAAATAAAAATTTACAAAAAATTAAGTAAAAAATATTTTACCGATCCCATTTTTTGAAATTAAATTTTCAATTTATATAATATTAATTTTTATTAAAATATAAAAATATAAACCGATTTTTTAGCAAGATGAGTATGGCGATCTTGTGAATGTTTATAGGGTTTATAAAGTTTAAAATATTTTAAATAACTTTTATTTGTTTGTTTATTTTTATTATTTACTCCATAGTTTCATTCTTTTTGTATATTTATTTCTTTTTCAAAGACTATTTTGAATATTATATATATATATATATATATATATATGCGTGTGTTTACACAAAACTTTTAATTAAAACTTGTAATTGTATTAAAAAAATATTTAATATATTTATAATTGATAATAGCATAATTGTTACCACAACAAATGTTGATGTTTATTAATTATGTTTACTACTTTTACATTTACGGTGAAATTGTTCACTAAAGTGGTCCGAATGTTTCCTCTGTGGTTGAACCAAAATCTCTTGGTGATTCTGTCGTCCTTCATCTCCATCGTCACAATTTCGTTTCCTCTGCATACTCGGTTATAATCGGTAAGCCTTGACTGCGTCGGCTTTTATCCGTCTATTTCCCAAAATGATTTATTATTCCACTTCTGACTATGAAGAAGTGTTGCGTTCCTCTAGTTTTTCTTAAGGTACTGTTGCACTGTCTTCTTGAAATGTTTGTGTTACATTCCTCCCTTTTGCATACCGGTTGCATTTTAGATGATAGAGATTTCCTCTGAGGTGACATTTTGTCCCGCATCCATAGCAGATCATGGGTCACCAATCCTTACAATCTTTGCTGATGTGTCCCATTCTGTAATAAGATCACCATTGTCTCGATTCCAACGATTTTCGAAATTTTCGGTTTTTAATTTCGAAATCCTTAGTCGCATTTCGCTGGCCTCATTTGATAATGTTGCCAAATGAAAGTTTGATCCGTATGTTTACTAGTTTCAGCATGGCTTTTGTTTATCCTAATTAGTATATACAAACATACAAACACTACACAGAAACATCAACACACCAAATATTCCTCACATTACATAAGTTGAAGAATTTAAAAGGAATGCAGCTTATTGAATCACAGATAGTTTATTAAACTTTTAAATTATAAATTATTATTTATTTATTTTATTAGCAAATAATTCATAAACAACAAACTTATAGAAGCTCAAAATAATTACAAAAAAAGATTTTCAGAAAAGAAAAATGTAAAAATTGTTTCATTTCGTGTTTCTGTTAATTAAAACTTATAATTTCGTAATAAATTTGCATGGATTAATAATATATAATCGCACGAATTATCCCTCTTCCGCAATTATATCTATCTCTCCTCCGCTGCTAATTGTTCCCGTTCCGTTTATCAAAAATTAATCTTTGTATATCAATTTTAATAATTAATTATACCAATTTTAAACTGTGTCTTTTTTATAGTTTATCGTATTTTATAAATAATTATAAATTAAAAAAATATTGAAATAATAATTTTCTAATAATTCTTGTAAAATAGAATGAAAATAATTTTTTTATTTTAATAAAAATATTTATTGGACAAATGTTTCGTCTGTAGAAAAATATAATTATATTAAAATAAAAATATAATTATAAATAATTAATTTTTATTAATAATTTGTTTTGTCAAATTTTAATAATTTTTCATTATTAAAGTGTCAAAAAATTATGTAATATTTTTTTGTATTATTTTTTAATAAAAATTAAATAATTTAAAAAATATAACTAAATATTTTTAAAGTCCTAAAATATTATTTATTTTTTACACTGAAAAAATTTCTGAAAAAATGATTATCAGATAAAATAAACATTTTTTGAAAATTTTATATTAAGGTAATAATTATATATTCAATAATTTTATCAGGTCTGTTATTTTTAATTTGTCCGATAACGGGGGTAATCTATAGAAAATATAAATAAAATAAAAAAAAAGAAATAATAATATAAATCAAAATTTTGTTTTGATTTTTTAGTATATTTTTATATTTTAAAATATTTTTGATTTTTAAAATAATTAATTATTAATTAATAATTTTATAATAAGTTAAATGTATTTTCCTTTTAGAAAAAAATTAAAATAAATAAATTTTGTTTGAATTATTTTTCGTTTTTATTTAAATTTTAACTTATATTTTTTATATAATAAATTATTTAAGGAAAATTTTTAAAATAAAACTCGCCGAAGTCCAAAATTGACGCCCCAGGAAGAATTATGTCGACTGTGGTTATTTATTATTATTAAATTTACAACTTTATTTATAAAATAATATTTATTATTTTTAATATTTACAGATTTTTCATTTAATTATTATGAATGAAATATTTATAATTTATTGTTTAATACATTATCTAAGAAAGTTATAAAAAATTATATTTTATATTCTATTAATATTCATTAATTTACCAATTTTATAATTTTCTGATTATTCTGGCTCATTTCTGATGTCACAGTACTTTTACTCCTCTGAAGAGTGCTGGCAAATAGTTTAGCCCACCCACTTGTTCTAGGTCTGTTCGCAACGGTCGAGACTTCTTTTGTGACTTGAGTATTTTTAATCGGTCCAAGAGCACCGAAATTTCGTTCGATTTCTTCCGAATTTTGTCTTTGTAAACTGATGACAGGCGGTTTTGGTTCAACGACAATTTCATGATTTGCTTCCACATTTTCAAAACTTAAATGATCGGTATCGCTTATGGCTGTGGGATCTCCGAAATCTGTATTACTAACAGTTGGAGATTCAGGTTGACAAAAACGACCAGGAATCAATGTATTTTCCGCTTCTTTATCATCCTCTTCGACAAAATCCCTGGTGGGAGCAACAATCACAACACGATCATTGTCTATAGAAACGTCATTTAAGTCAATAGATTTATTAGCACTGTTACTCGAACTTCTATTAACCATTTGCTGGTATCGTCCGACCCTAGCAAGGTAGGACTCACTATAACGGGGTCCAGTATCTTCATACTCAACTGGACTGGTTGATGTCACGATTTGATCATTATCCATCGCATAATCCCATGCTGAAATCAATACCAACTGCTCATGATTGACAAAACAATGCAGGACGATGGGAATGCTAATTGCGAGATAGTTATAATCTGACTCGTACTATGAAATAAAGGCTACATTGGCTGCATGCTATAATAAAAAAAACACATACACATACACACGGAAACACATACATTGATAGTGCTAATGAAAAAGAGAGAGAAAGAGCGAGAGGGAAAGAGCCAGAGGGAGAATATTATCCCAGAAATGGGACGAAACAGGCAACTTAGACATGTCTACTAAAAGAGGAAGAGAGTGGGAGAGAGAAAGAGCGAGATCGCCCGCGCGCGTTGAGGACAGAAAGAAATTGTTTTACTCTTTCTCAGTGAAAGAAGTAAATGAAAAAGGTAGATTAATGCAATTAGAATGATGTGGTTGATTGTAATAATCATTGTATATCCACTGCTCCCACTTCAATCACCAGAACGAGAGGTGAATTTGATGGGCATCTTTCCCGTGTCGTCGACACTGGCGGCCGCTGTCCGCTAAATGGATGATGAAACTCAATTTTATTTTATCCTTGATGGATATTATAAAAAAGTGATTTTCTATCCGAAATTTGCTTCAGGAAATTGTAAAGTGTATCAATAAATTTTGATTTATTTTTTTCTGGTTTTTTTTTAAATTTTAAATTGAGATTCGTAAAATAATTTTATAAAAGAAAAATATTTATTGTAAAAATAATAATAAAAAAATTATTTTTTCTTTACGACAAATAAAATGTAATACATTTGAAATAAAAAAAATTAATATAAACTTTTTTTAATAAATAAAAGAAAATAATAAATGAAGTATTGCTCAAAAAACCTTTTGATTTAAATTTTTGTGACAATTTGTTAAAAACAAATTTCAGAACAACAAATTTATTAAAAACACGATTTTCAAATGAGACATTTTCGAACAACTTTTCTAAGTCACTTTTTTTAAAAATTTTTACATTTTTTTAAAAATTCTTTTTAATGAATAATTAGTGTCCAATATTATGTGCAACTCCTGGCAAGTATTCTGAAATGCTAACATTTTGATCCCACCCGGCAACAACTCTTTTCAACCTTTCTGCACAATCCCGATATTTTTTCCTTTGATGAGGAGTGTGATGAATCGGGGCTCAACTGAAACGCCAGACTTTGACTCCGAGCTCCAGGAAACCGATCAAAAATCAGCCTGGTGTCGAAAACTGTAAATTGTAGCGCGCTAGACAAATCCGCTGTTTCGGCGAGCATCAATTGATCGAGAACGACGCCGGAACGACAATGATGCGCCACCACAAAGGGACTGAAAATCTCCGCGAATGCAACGGTTGACAAAACGGCCGCAAAGGAAATAAAAAATATGATTTTTCAAATATTAAATTTAATCATGGCCAATTGTATCAAAAAAAAGGAAAAGCAATTCCGCCAAAACTTTTATTTTAATTGCTTTTAACAAAATTACAATATCGACTTACAAGTCAAATTAATTCGCGCCGTTCATCTCTATCATGATTCGAATAAACAAAAACTACACAATTCGATTTCTAAATCACAAAAATAAGTGTCTAAAATACAGGGCAAGTCAGAAAAAAGGCCATGCAGAAAACATTTTTTACATAAATTAATCAACTTTTACTTATCAAATAATTCTTTTTTCATTAAAAAATAAAACTTTACTTTTTACAAAAACTCTGTACAATAAAAATAATTGTTGTAGTACACAACAAGGAGGTTCCTGGCCGCTAGACACAATAGAAGTGACAGAAGTAAAAGACACATTAGAAGTATTTCGTTATTTTTTTTGTAATTTTTCGAAATTAATTCAGTGCGTTTTTATTAATTATTTTTTTTCAAAATTCACACAATAAAAAAAGGAAAAATAACAATTTTTTTCTAATTTTTATTTATTTTTGTATTTTTTTTCTTTTCATAGAAAAATGAAAATTTCGTGCCAAAATTGGGAAAATTGCAGAGAACTTCTGATTAATTGGAATGCGAATTCGGGGAATGGAGAATGGATTCATTATCTTTTTCATCGAGATTAAATCCGAACGGAAAAACACTGCACCAAATTATCCCTAATTTTTCAATATATATTATAATTATAATTTTTCCATAAATGGGAAAAATTGTTTCTTATCAAACTATGATTTATTTATAATATTATATTTATTTCAATATTTGTGAGGAAATAAACTGATAAGGAATCATTAACAATTAAAAATCTAATACTTATTTATATTTCTTTTAATTTAATTGATTTGTTGAATTTTGTCTCATTTTAAACAATATTCATTTCTTGTTTTATGAGTTATTTAATAAATAAAAATATTAATGTATATATATATATATATATATATATATATATATATATATATATAATAATTTTGTTAAAGTTTTTTAAGAAATTGATTATTGAACAGTTTTCGGCTCTTAATATTCCATCATCAGTGTGAGATTCTACAAAAAATGAATGAGACACTCAAATTTAATATTTTCAAAACTGACACAGTTAAACAAATCGATTAATTCTTCATTCTACAATCAGCAATGTTAATATTCGCTAGTTTTAATGTTAGTTTTATTTGAATGATTAATTTTGACATCTGATTCAGTTGTCTGAAATCCATGCATAATCTTATCGAATCTGTATCCTTTTTCCACACGCTTTTTTCCAAGGTGAATTGCAGCGTCGGATTATTCCATTTTCTTCCAAGTTTTTGATAACTTCGTCTAATTTAGATTGTAAATGCTCCAGTTGTCTCCTTGGTTTGATATTTATCGGCTTACCTTTCGTTTTTATCTGTCAAATTATTATTTTAATTATATTCAAATAGCCAATCACTTTAAATATAAAAAATAACAAATTTCCATCTGGGTGGGAAAATCGCCATTCTAAATTCAACATACAGTATCCATACATTCACACATTCAAACAATTTAAAATATTCCTCATAAAAACCTTTGTAAATTTACGATTTTGCGTGCATCTGATTTCGACTTGAATTTATATTTTTTACGAATTAAATTTATCGAAAGAACTTTGTGTGTCTCTTTTAACAGAAGTTGTAAACCAAATTTTTAAACGAAATTATAATTAAATATTCGAATCAAAATTTATTGAATCCTGATTATTTTCAAAATAAAACATTCTAGATAATCAGACATTTATTATCTGCAATAAACTGAGCCAAGTACAAAATTCTCGAGTGCCATGACTCTGGTACCGCCGTCCGTTATTTGGTACAACCTGAAGATCGAATGGAACAATAAACTTAATATTGTTTTGAAAAATATCGCGCAAATATGCAATACAAATAAAATTATTATTAAAGGTACTTTAAAAATAAAAAAAAACTTTCAGACAGCACTGTTCTAACGATCGAGAGTGATCGTGGTCGATGTCCACTGCAAATGTCCACGAGAATTGTTTGCACAATTGTTGCAGTGTAAATGTAAGTTTGACTGTACCGTAAGTATGGACGGTCATTCTGTTAGCGGATCAAAAATCAGATAATAATTCCTACTTCGAATGATTCAGAAAATCCACAATCTCTGTCGCAATCAGTTCTATCACTCCAACTGTATTATTTCCTACTTTTGAATATCAGTATAACTGTAAGGAGTGTGATGCTACATTCATCAGAGAGACTTTTCATCTCTCTCGGCAAACGAGTCCCGCTACGTATTCAAAAGGAAGGAAATAGTAATAATGTTCAGCACAAAAAGAAATGTAGTAAAGTTAACAAAAGTCATTTTAAAGTTCAATGTTCACAATTTAATAATTTACTTTGAAAGCAATGTGAATAGTTTTATCGTAGCTCATTTTATCGCGATCGTATCATAGGTTGGCAGACTTGAGTTTTATAATATAATATAATATTAATATAATAATAATTTATTAATTTTAAATTTGACATAAAACAAAATCATTCTTATAAAAATTTTTCAAAGAAAGATTTTCCTTTGTAAAAGAACCAGCTGTTCCTTTCTGCCAAGAACACTCTTCAGCTAAAAACTTTCTTGGAATTTTCAATAAGAAACAAAAGAAAATTTATTTTATTTATACGACACTTCAATCACAATTTGGGAAAAATGAAAGAAATCTTTTTATTGGAATTAATATCATTATTATGGCTTGTAATAATATAATGAGTAATATTAAATATTATTTATTCATTAGAACTCAATTACTAATTCGTTTTTTATGACCCGTCATTCTGAACCTTTAAAGGGGTGTCGTTGTTAGAAAGAATATTATTATTAATAAATTATTATTCAAATATATATATATATATATATATATATATTAAATTATTTTAAATTAATGAAATGTGCTTCCAATTATTTCATTATTAATTCTATTATTTTTGTGTATTTGTTTTAATTATCAAATATATTTTTGAGAAACGAATTAATTGTGCGATTCTATAAAACAAATAACAGTGGTTATTATCATTTGATAATGAAAATGATTTAGAATACAAGTAGTTCATGCCAATATTCCTTAAAATAATGTATGTCCATCTTGATAAATTGTTCAGTGCGTCACGCTATTCCCATTACGTCCCACTTCTGACTCGACTCCATTATCAATACCAAAATATAATAAAAAAAATCTTTGTTTTGTTGAGAGTTTCATATGTAATTCATTTATGAATTATGGACGCATCATTTTCGCAAAATAAAGGAGAAATCATTTCCCCCATCATCAGAAATGTATGGTGTTCTCATTGTTAATTTACATCTCCAGTCACTCGCTGTTGGATTGCTAACCCATAAATTAATAGACTTTGGGAGATTCTATTCTTTGATTGTTGTTTTACAACACTTATATGAATGGAGGATTCTCGACAAATTCTGTTTATTTTATCCCTACAAAAAGAATGGAATGAAAAATCTATTTGATTATTCAAGTTTTCTTTTTTCAGTAAATAATAAGGGATAAAAATTCATCAATTAATGAGATAAAGCAAAAATGAAGTGCTTCAAATGTTGTTTACTACTGTTAAACTGTCAAAATTTAATTCACAATAATAATATTTAATAATATAAATAATTATTCTTCCCACGCACACACATTTACTTATGAGTTTGTGAACAAAAATTTGATATTTTGAAAAAATAATTTTTGAAAAATAATAATAAATCTTTTTAAAAAAATTGATTATTGAACATGTTTCAGGGTTTTACTCTCCATCATCAGCAAGTATTAATTAATATGAAAGATGTCAATTACTTATTGTAGTGCTCGAGAAATAAAAAAAAACAATAAAAAAATGTTAAAATATAATTTACAAAACAAGAACCTTGTTTTAATATTATGAACAAATGAAAAAACTTGAATTATGATAATGTCGGTGAAAATATATATATAATTCTTATTTTGTCGTTTTTGATCTCATGTTACTATTTTTAATCGGTACTCGGATGAAATCGGTCGGGTTGTATCTACGGCCGCATCATTCGG
This sequence comes from Girardia tigrina, assembly GCA_001938485.1. Classification (NCBI taxonomy): domain Eukaryota; kingdom Metazoa; phylum Platyhelminthes; order Tricladida; family Dugesiidae; genus Girardia; species Girardia tigrina. Next base: position 6,200 of record MQRK01241840.1, on the reverse strand, counting down.
CGGATTGGCCCCCGGATGATCCACTCGGGCTCATCTAGTGGACCACCAAACGAGGTGACATAGTCGACAAAATTGAAACTTTTCTGAGTACCGCTGTGAACCGGCTGAAGCAGCAGAACACGCCCACGTATTGACCAGTGGGCACTGAATTCGACCGATAACGCCCGCCAGCGAGTATCCAAACAAATAAGATGTGTCGGTCGCCGCAGATCTATCCTCTGGCCGACACATTACATTAATCAAGATATCAATAGATAATAATGAGTTTTTTTTTAATTTAAGTAAAGATTTTGACATTTGAAAATGCTTGGCTTAGTCTCTTTTGAATGTTTATTTATGGGTTGTAGTGTATAATCAATAAAGATTCACAGAACTGCAGCCCATATTGTGAACCAAAGCTCTTATGTAACACAAACTCATCCTTTGAAACAGAAATGATTTTATTTTTACAATATAACAAATTATCAAGTACATTGATCAAATCAGGTTTCATAGGTTGCACATATGCATGATGCCACCAGGAAGTTGTTTTCACATAATTCTGAATTGTGCATCGAGAGATTGTTTTTCTTTGGGACTGAAGAATGTTGGAAAATTGAACCGTTTGGCTGCTGTCAGAGTTCCCAAGCCAACGGCATATTTTATAAGCACTCAAACATTTTTCTTGATCTATTGGTGTCATATTTGACGCTTTGCACGGTCTTCCACGACTCCAGGTGGAGAATTTGTCAATTTGATCGCAGTTTTGCGGTCTGTATTTAATTTCTTTGAAATTTCCATGCGAGTGAAATAGGTATCTTGAGACATAAGATGGTAAAATCAGTTTTAAAATACTGTATTAAAAATATTGTATATTAAAACTATTCTATAACAATTTATTGTTAAACATATAAAATAAAATAACGTATTTTTAGTAGTTGTAAAATGACAGCATTAGACAAATTGACTTAAAATAAAGTGTTTATTTTCCTGTCTATCCCGGATAATTTTAATATTGTTAGAATATATTTTCTAAGTACTAGATAAAATACATAAAAAAGGTTTTTCAAATGAACATACCTTATGCGTTAATTAAGAGATATATTGATCGATGGCGAGTGAACAAAATTCAAAATATTTCAAAACCAGTGCTACAGTTAATCAACTGCTGCTTAAGTAAATATTTAACGAAATTGAATGTCAATTAAGTACATCATATGGCGTCATCAATGTTGTTAAACTAATCAATGTTGTTAAACATTTGTTGTTAATCAAATGTTGTTAACTGAAAGAAAACGTGTATGAAATATTTCTATGCGAATTGTTAAATATAGGAGAAACATTATAGACACCCTGTAGTTGTTTCAGTTCCAATAAAATATGTCTATGTTAGAGTCTTTGTTTTTGTTATCTCCATTTCTCGATAAGGGAATATGAGGTTTCCGTTCGTGAAACTTCTAATATTACAGGTTCCAACTTTATCTTCCTATTTTTGTCACTGTCTATCCGGTATCTATCAAGATATTTCGTCGGTACAGATATCAACTAGCTTTCAGACATTTTATCCTAGAGACGGAGTCGAATCCATACAAGTTTCCCATTGACATTAAGTGAAAGTATGTCCTCCCTGCTTGTACAGTTGTTAACTGTCCTCCCAATTGCACGAGCTTTTACACCCATGACAATTAAATTTATAAACCAAGTTAACTTGCAATCCATAAATCGTTTTCGATTTATTTATGAAGAGGTTTTGAACCTTGGATGTCATTGAAACTACTCCAGTACTTAATGTTATATAATTAATTTTGTGAGGAATAGTTTTTAATGGTGTTTATTGTATGTTATTTTACTTGTTGTTTTACAATTTCGTTTCTCCCACACAGATTGAAGATTGATATTTTAAATATTTTGAAACATAAGATTACTTAATAAATTTAAAAATTTACATCACTAATTTTAAAAATAAATTAATATATCTTAAATAATATATTTTAAATATTTTTTAAAATAATTAAAATTATTTTGTAATTTAAATCATAAATTATTTTGTAATCGAACTGTAAAGAAAATTGTAATTTAAATTTGTTTGAATAATTTGACATTTAGAAAAAGAATGAAATTTATAAATCAAGAACGATGACTATCTACAAAAGTTTGGTGGATGATTGTCCTGATAGAAATTTGAGTTGTCGTATCGATAAATGTATTGAAAATCCAATTAGTGTTCTTCATAAATATATTTTATTAACAACATCAATATGATTTTTCAAACATTTATTAACATCCCAATCAGAATTGTTTTGACAACAATTATTCAAAAGGCTTTCACTATTTGACATTTTAATTGATTAATATATTTCTGAATTCATACTAATTTTTCAATAAATGAACAAGTTTTATTAAAAATTATTAATTATAAAGCTTATAATTGGTTTAAATTAAATCTAAACATTTTACAAAAAGTCCAATTAAATTAATATATTTAATAATAAATTACATTAAAAATTAAATATTACATTCAAAAATTATTTTAAATCTTTTTACTTTAAAATTAAATTAAATTATTTTTAATTAGTAGGAATCAAAGAAAATATCAATCATCCATCTGTGCAGGAGAGGCACAATCCGAATAAACGAACAACATTCACAATATCAACAAACAATTCAAAACATTCATCACATATTTGATTTTTTTATTTTTGATTCATTTAAACATAATGTGATGTAAAATAAAATAATGATGAATAAAGTTTTAGAAATTAAAAAAAATTACCATTTTTGGTTAATTATTTTGTTGTAAAAAGGACGTTTTATCGCAAATGGGAAACCCATCAACCATTCTTATTTTTTAATCAAATCCCATTAACATCATCGAGATTTGGACAGGATTTCCCCGTTTAAATAAAATTATCAGCACTTATTTCCATCATTAAAGTAATTAATTACAAAAGTGACCATTTTTTAATATTTTACTTTCACGCTTACAAATATATAAAGATATATTTGATAAATTATTCAAATATAATACATATTAAATATATAAATAATTATATGAATAAATAATATTAAATATCGACATCCAGTGTGATGGTCTTCTCGGTGAACGTTACATTAAATAATTGAATGGGACAGAGAAGCCGTCTCTTTTTGGGGTCGAAATTTCCACCAAACAAACTTCTAGAAGAATCATTCAAACAATTAGTGAGTCCTGAGGGACGTACCGCAACTCAGTGCTGAGCCCTGATTTATAATGAAGTGGCCTGTCACTCGATTCTCGCACTTTTTCACAAGAAACATGATGGTGTCTTCCCGGCATCTAATATATTGAAAACAAAGACATCAATACATCCATCGAAGGCAGCGACAAAAACATTTGGAGAATCATATATCAATCAGGGGATTAGGATTCAAAAATAATAACATGTACCCAATACAAGCTCATCATGACCAGAGTACCGCCAGCCCTCTCTGCTACAAGGATGAATTTTGGTATTAGCAAAGAGTGTGAAGTTACATGGCGGTAGCACTGTAGCGTCGGCGGGAAGTACCTGAGTGGTGGGGGAATGTATAATTTTATCTTAAGTTGGTGGGGGGTATTGTCGGAGACTCCGCTCCGGTTGAGACGAGCAGCGATTGTAATCTTAGCAATAAGACAACATATTATTTGTCACAACAATTTAATAATAGAAGGGATTCGGAGTAAATTGATAATAAATAAATAATAATATGTAAATAAATTATTTTCATCAAATTAATTATAATTTATTTTTATATCTAAATATGAAATTT
>MQRK01241834.1:2447-13735 GCA_001938485.1 Girardia tigrina | reverse complement strand
AAAACATGAGAACGACACTTTAATTACTTTTTGCGGCCAAACTAAAGGCGGTAGATGAGCAGTGACAGTGAAAAAGTGTATTGTCACCTAGAATACATCAGTCTTGAAAGTTTCATGTCACTAGGTGAACGGGAAGTGGGTGAATTTTCGATCGCAAGATTTGATGCATCCAGACAGACAAACAAAAGAAATGCAATAAAAGCTTGTAAAAAGATGTCTGAAACATAAGAATCAATCCAGCTTTTAAAACTTCTGTTTTTGTATTAAAGTGCATAAAAATAAAATTTTTTATCGGTTATCATTACATTTCTTCTAAAAATAAATCTGCGTTCAGAATATATTAAAAATTGTAGTAATAATTTATTTTTCGGGTAAGTTGTTAAAATCACAAGTTTGTCCATAATGGAAGGTCTGGTAGTTCTGCTACTGATCTGATAAAAATTAGTACACTTAAATGTTAGTTAAATTACTGGTTCAGCAAAAGATGTTCTGTCAGTGAATAAATCTATTCAAAATTAAATCCATGTATTCAATGTTAATGAAATTTTTAACGTGCACTCTGCAATCGTTCTATTATTAATATGTATTACCATTTTCAAAATATCTGAAGATTGTTATTTCTAAAATATTGAATTTTGTATGTGTTAAAATTGTTGAACTCCATCGTAAATATTTATCACAGTTTCTATTTAAAACGGAGTTTTCTCAAGTGGATATTCGGAAAATCATTTATTGCAATTGGAACAGACAATTATCAACTGCCTGAATTCATAAAAGATAGCGAACAATCGATATTCCTAATTACCAAAATAGAGAAAAAAGGCGTTAGCTTTCGGAGCAATCTTATATAGCATTTTTACACTTTTTTTACATATTTGGAATGTCATTGTCATCTCAATGCATTATAAAATATAAACAGCAGATTTGATTGAATAAAGTTTTGAATCATTAGAGTTTTGCAAGGAAGAAATCTCAACCATTTCCAAATATGACGTTTTTGTTCTTCTGACTTTGATTCACATTATGAGAGATTGTATTCTGAATCACTGTTAATCAGACACTATCACCAATTGATTGGCATTCAAAAAGAGAAAAGTGAGACAACGACAATATTCAATAGTACTAATTAATTTTTTCCGAAAATATTTAATGGAAATATAATAATTTAAAATCTTTTTTGTGATTTTTCAATAAAATATAATTCTTTTAATAGTTGATGATGATTAAGATAGATTGAAGCCTACACAATAAAAATAATTTTTTATAAAATGCTTTAAGAAATATTATTCAAATAATATCAGTCTTACATTCCCCAGATTAGAAATAAATTCCTAAATTTGTATATAGCGCCAGATACAAATGGCGCTATATACAAATTTAGGAATTTATTTCTAATCTGGGGAATGTAAGACTGATATTATTTGAATTTAAATAAATGTAATGGGTTTCATGCTAAATTCGTTTGTATTAATTTACATTTTATCAAGTTAATTCAATCCCTTGTTTATATAAATTTCCATTAAATGATTAAACTAACCTTAAACTTCTTGATAAAGAATCGAAAGACATATTTGGATTTTGTTTATAACGACCCCATAGATTTGTCAGCTTATTTGGATTTATTATTCTAAATATGCATTCATCTTTGTCAACCCAACAAACACATTGATTTGGTTTTGAAGAATTAAGTAAACAATAAATGAATTGTAATAAATGAAGTCGAGGACGTCTTTTATTGGCAATAGTCTGAACTGAGGTATTTGATTCAAAATTAAAAGATGAAATGTCAAAAGGAAGGAGTCCTCCAGTTTTCTTCTGACATAAAACAATCTCTGGGCTTGGCGATAAGGAGGAATCTGAAATACGATTGAATAAATTCTACATGTGTTTTACAATATTTAGGTTTCAGTAAACTAAAAGATTGAGTGTTCATTATAATAATCATTATAATCATTATCCAATAGTAGAATAAACTAATATTTTTCAAAATAAACAGATTAATCTCTAAAAAAATATTTACGTGATGTCAAATTAATAAAATTCGGACAAGTAATTTTAATTTAGAAATTTTAAATATCTAGAAATTTAAACTTTAAATTAGAAAATTATTTTATGAAATAATAAATATGGAATATTCACAAATCTAATTATGATTCTTCTTCTTCTTTCAATTATTATTATTATTATTATTATTATTTGTCGAAGCTTACCATTTTATTAAAGAAAAAATTGTACACTGAGAAACTACAAAAGTTATAACATTAAAGAACACATACCCTTGGATACGGTTACCATGGCTTTTATAGTAAACATGTGTAGTTCTTCTTTCCATTAAGGTTTCTGTTTTGTGACAGGTACACGTCAATAATTATCAAATAGATTTAAAATGTTCTTTCCACAAAGATAAATATAGTAAAGAGGAAATAACAGAAAAAAGATGTAAAAGATAATCAAGATCCGGTAATTTTTTAAAAATATAGATCTAAACGTACTATGATTTGGTTGAAACACGTTAGAATAAGTAATGAAAAAAATCGTAATATAATAAAAAAGTGTAACAACGACTACTAAAATTATATTAATGAATTAGAACAGCATTCAATTTTGTCTTACTAAGTGGTTAGGTAGTCAATGGCCGCAGTTTGGTACGCCGGATTTCGTTCGATCTCCGAAGTTAATCAACCAAAGGCTGCGTTAGTACTTATATGGGTGACCGATAGGTCAATCACGGAGCCATTGACTACAGGTCACGTCAGGCAAGCTGTCTGCTACAGGTACCATATAAACCTGTAATACCTATTCCATGATTGAATGGTTGGTGAGTAAACCGGTCCCCCGCCCAGAACAACCAGGGTGAAGAGGGTGAGTGGAGACCTAGTAGGATGAAAAACAAAACCTAGCAAAGGGCGGATTAGCCCCTTTGAGTCAACGGTCATCCATACCTGGAGATGAGATGGGTGCCACCAGATTAATTTCCTTGTGAGACACTCAAAAATATGCAAACCCAAGTCATAATGCTTGTGGATAATCGAGTGCATCCACGGCCCAAAGGCTACGGTACAAAAAAATAAAAGTGGTTAAATATTCCCACAGAATAATTACAAGCTCGTTATAGATATATTTACTTACATACACGTTAAATGCTTATTATTATTTCTAAATTTATTATTTTCAAGTTGTGATGAATATTGAGGAAAACGATCAAACATATTTTTTAAATGTGGCTATCCTATATAAAAAAATAAAAGTTTGATGCGTTTCTGCCAAACTCGATTCTCATTAGATATTTTGTATAATTTATTTGCACGTGAAATGTATCAGCTCATTTTGTTAAAAATTTTTAACAATTTAACAATGATTATTTTCATCGTATTATACATTGGAACATTATTGATATTTAATGTGTTCTTCATTTGATATCTAATAAAAATGTTGATCTTATAAAATGAGTTATGCTATACTTCTTTGTATTGATCCAAGATCAAAGTCGTAAACTATCAGCTCATTACAATTATAGTATCTAGACCATGTCCAAGAAAATAAAATAATATCCTGATATTCTTAAATTAATAAACTCATTTAAAATATAATTCTAAGAAATTTCACACAAATTTACTTTTCGATATTTATAAATACACATAATCAAAAATGACATTTTGATAAATACTCAAACCAACGTCACTTAGAAGTATATTTTAGGGTAATATATTTCGTTGGTTTTACCGTCATTATCAGTACCGCTTGAACATTGATTTTGGATCATCAGATATTATTACCAATGCTTCACACGACACTCAATAATTTTTACAATGCTCATTCATAATTTTTAAATCATTCATACTCAAGTTACATTTATAATTTTTCCTATACTGAGTGATATTGTTCTAACCACCTCTATTTATAATACTATTTCATATTTTAATATTAATATTTTACCAATAAATTTATAATATTGTTGTTTTCCAGTTTATATATTTTGTAAAATCATTTATTTAAACACTATTTCGTATAATACTTTTGTTTTCTTAACACGTTGACTGCCACTATAAGATAACTCGTAGGTAATAAGATAAGTTCTTAGTAGACAGTCAATGTGCTAAAGCACAACTCTGATAAATAATAATTTGAAATTGAATATAATAAATTAATAAAACGTTATAATGTGTTTTTATGTTAAAAATAGGTAAATAAAATGTATTTCGATTTTGTATTTCTACACTTATTAGAGAAACGGAAATATTGTTCTGTAAAGGTGTAACAAACTACTGTTACTTATTTTTATAATCACTCGTTCGATTAAAACAAATAAATATTATTAATTTAGTTTCAAATTCTATAAGTTATATGATGATAATTCTTGAATGCATATTTTGCGTTTTTATTTTACTTGATTTGAGTTGGCATGTCTTCTTTGACAGAGAAATGTTTAATAAAAATTTGGGTAAGCAACTGGTTTGGCTTCACCACAAGTTATTCAAGTCAAATAGTGATTGTTTGAGATACTGGAGTTCTCTCGTGGTTACGGTTGTAGGAATAATGACCATGACAAAAGAGGTCTAACAAATGCTCTAAAATTTGACCGGACAGAAATGGCTAGGGCAGCACAAAAAGTTGTAATATTTGAAGTAGTACTGTCTAGTAGAACTCCTCGATGCAAGACTTCATAAACACTCGTGTGCTGAAATTTGAGCAACAAAAGGTGACCTGTCTTACTGAACAAATTAATAAGCTTTCTTGTCATAATGTTTGTCAATTATCAACTTTGTAGGGATTTGTCGTGAGTTGAATAAATGTTTATGTATTGTTGGGAGGAGTCGGCGAAAATTAGAGATGATGAGCACAATGTACCTTTCGGTAAACAACGAATAGTGTTAGTTTGGGTATTATCACGTACCCAAAAGCAGGAAGTCCACTGTCATTTTGACGGCAATCTATAATTGAAGGTGTCAGTTGCTGTGGCACGGTTGTGGATTGTGGTCATGAAGACGCAGACTGATTGGGAAACCTTTGTATGTGTCGAATTGGCAGATACACGATAGTTGCAAGTTTAAGGCGGTGAATGGATTTAAAAATGCATCAAATTCGCAGCTTAGAGAAATTGATCACGGACTTTGTAGATGTAATTAAAGGTGATGAACTCATTGAGGAACTAAGGAAGATTGTGTAATTGACTAAATCAACTGAATAAGTAATTGCAGATGAACTCAAAATAAAAGTTAACGAAGACTGATAAATGTGTTCCCTTTGCTTGTGATATGCGCTTGGAAATAGGGTGACTTGCGTAGGTATTGCGCTTTTGTTACATTGACTTAAATTGGTGAGTCTTTTAGGATAGTAGAGAGTTTAATAAAAATGCTGCAACTGTTTTGCTTGGCTTCATTACAATTCTAATTCCAAAAATTTTATTGATATTAATTGTTATAGAAAATAATTTATTTAATTAATTGTTTTCAGTTTTTCATACTATTTTTATTTCAGATTTTCATGTCAAACAATAAACAAATTGAATAAATACTTTAATTTCAATAAAATGAACATAAACCTTTTTGATAATCAAATCTTCGGACAACTGTAGTCTTACAACGACAATTATACTTGAAAAACAGTTCACAGTTCAAAGTTATTTTTTAATAAAATTTAACAGATGATTGAATAAATATTTCGGTTATAAAACTCTTTTATATTCTGAAAACGGCACTCAAAAAAATTAAAATATGACTTCAAAGGTTTTTAATATTTTCTTATTTTAGATAACGAATGATTATTTATAATATTTAAATTTATAATATCAAATAATACTAGTGATATCGAATTTTTAAAATGAAAAATGAAATTCATACCAAATCATAATTGATCAACTTGAAAAACTTTTGAAAATGTGAGATCTTTGATAAATACTTAAGATTTTAAATATCATATACAAAACATATTTAACAATAAATTCTTATTATTGCAATTACACTCAAGTTGTATCCAGTCCAGTTTGATTGACTAAATTTAACTTTATACAAATATTTTTAATAACTTCATCTGAAAATTATTTATATTGTTCTTTAATGAAAAATTAAAGAATTATAAATACCAAAAACAATGATTATTACTTTGTAAACATTCTTTTTGAGGATATTTAAAATATATATTTTTATAGTTTAATAAATTAAAAAATTATATACATAATAAATCAATTTAAATGGTAAAGTTTAGGATTAAAAAAATAAATAAATAATAAACTTAAAACCTATTTTTTCTTATTTTACATATAATTTTCGTATTTAACTTTTTATTTAAAAATTTAATATTCTTATTTTTAAATTATTGTTTTTTTGTTTTTATTCTTATTTCTATTTTTTATGATGACAAAATAAAATAAAATGTTCCCTTAAAAATAACTTGATTAAACGTTGACATCGGTCGGTTTAAATAATTTATGACTGTTTCAATAATGAAAAAAACGAATGATAAATACCACTTGAAAAATGACTGAAAGATTGAATGTGAAACTTTTCATTTGCGTTAATTAGAGCCGATTGAAATGGTTCTTTGTACTGATATGATTGTGAAAAACTGTTTCCATCAATCGACATTGATTTTAGAGGGAAAATTAAATCTAAATATTTACTCAAATTGAAGAATTAAAACAAACGTAAATCATACTGCCAGAATATTCAGCATTGACTGCATTGGTCATCAAAGGATCTTTCGTATCGGATGAAGGCGTATCGGGAGTCCAAGGGAAATCTTCGGAACCAGTATCAAAAGAAATGTCATTGAAATTGGAATTATCAAAATCGTTATGGAGAATTTCATTAATAAAAGGTTTGTTAATGTCTGGCATGGGAAACTGTGGAGTAGTTGGTGTTTTTAAAATTTTATTATCTTGCATTGGAAAATAGCCTGTCAACACGGATGAATCGGTATCAGTTGATATTGATATTAAACCAGTTTGACGTGGAATTTTCACTTTTGTCGAGTTGAAAAACGGTTGATTAAATGAAGATGGTCTTTGAGTCACATTGCTTTTCTTCATAATATACGTATTTTATTACAATTTATCGATATTTTTAATACTTTTAAAAAATCTCTTCAAATTTACGTGCATTAATTTAATACATTATAACAAATAACAAATAAAAAGTGAACTGAATTATTAAAACTTTCACACCGACATTCCTTTTATTTTGATAAATAATATGATAATAGATTGTAAACTGTGATTATCGTATTTAATAAAATATTAAATAATCATTAAAATATTTAGAAAAATATATTTTCGAGAAAATTTATAAATAATCGAATAATTTATAAATTGTATTTCCAAAGGTAAATTTGTTTAATTTAGAATTTTAAAAATATTTTTTTCAGGAAATCGTAAAAAACGATTTACATTTTCTATAATGAATTTGTTATTTATCATAAGTATTTATCCTTTACATTAATATTTTTTAGTAAACATTAAATTCTACTTTATAAATTAAAAATAACGTAATTCTAAAAAAGAGCCTTTTACATGCTAAGCAAATCAAAATTTCGATTTTTAAAAACTTTTTTCCTTCATTTATCAAAACACTAGAAAATAACTTGTCTAGTACAAAATAGTAACAGCGAATTTCCGAAAATAAAATTCAATTAAAATTCAAAGTAATTTCTTCTTAAGTTAGCAGTTCATAATTAATCTATTTTTTTCAAATTTTCATAACTACACACTAAGTACTTTAAAATCTTGAAAATAAAAATCAAGTTTGATATTAAACATAAAATTATATACAGATCAAAAGAAAAGTTATTTCAGTTATTGAAATAATAACTGGATGGTACACATGTTAAAATGATGAGCGAACGTAAAATCCATTAATCCCAGTTAATCAACAGTTAAATAGTAATTCCATTAAAATTTGCTTTAAAATGAATTAAATACAGAAATTTTAATCATATTATTGTTCAAATTATATGAAATTAAAGATATGGGTGAAATAGAGTCCGCCCTATCTATGTTATGAAAAGAAATGACGAAAAATCTTAGCTACAGAGGGAATATATTAAAAATATTGGAAATGTAGGGGCAATATATTATTTTAAATAAAAATTTAAAAAAGCATCTAAAACTGTCTATAATGACAAATGATAAAAATCTTCAAATGACGGAAATTTTGAAATTACATAAAGTATACCCCTGTATCAAAGTGAATGAAATAATAAATAGAGTTAAAAAGGTATGGCCGAATCCATTAAAAGATTCAGATAAAATATTATTATACTATAATAATAATCAAATAAATAAAAATCAACATTTAATATGTGCAGTTTCTCTGGAAAATGAGTCGGGAGATTGTGCGGATTTTCTCCTCCATTTCCATATGGATCGAGTTTCTTTCCATTGGTCTTACAATGGCTATCGGTTTTGCCTTTCTGGTTGCCATACTAAAATTTCATTAACGGTATGATTCAAAGATACTTTATTTATCACTTTAATTTGTATACTCTTACACTTTATTATCGAATTTTATCATTTTATTCTCAGATTTTAGTTGTTTGGGGCGGGGAGTCGAGTTCCCGGCTGAGCCCCCAAAAATGTCACGACCTTTCTGAGTTGGAACATTTCTGATGACTCTTGAGCCCCCAGTGGTTAGTAAGTGTCAACCACAACCCACTCTAATTTTACTCTAATTTTAAACGATATTATGTGTAGGGTCGGACGCCTCCTATCTTGCCTGACATCTGCCTAGCAGTGCCAAGCTCAAGGGGGTTCGGGTTCAGTTAAAGATGGGACAGACTATGGGCCCCCCACCTAACTCAGAGTCGATCGGGATATGTTTTGTACCAAATATTCCTCAGTGGATTTGGACCACGTCTATGTTTAATATGTATGCCAAAACTTGTTATACGGTTATGTCGCTTTATAACTTATGGTATTGTATTATGTGGTGTTGAGCGTTGTGTAATGTGACTTGTGGCACTGTTGGGTTTCTAGAAATATTAACTGTCAACATCAGTATATTATCTTTGTGAAATTCATTTGTCTCACAGCATATCGACAATCAGCCCCTTTGTAGCTTATAGGAGTTCGTTGTTTCTCTACTGTATAGCATCTAATCGTCGTAATTATATTCATATAATTCGTATCGGCATCATTCATATTTATGCCAAATATATTTATATCAAAACAATTATCAAAACCAAAATCGGACTAATATCATAATTATATCACTCAGATTCGCGCCCCCCCATATCGGTTTCTTCAACAATTATTATTATCAGAACTAGGTAAGCTGATTAAACCACGAAATTCCTTCCATTACTATCGCGTTAAAAATTAAAGGAATCAATTATCTCAGCGAATCTCATTAATGAATTGTAATTCATAAAATTCACTAGGTCATAATTTTATAAAAAGAAACGTTAATTCAACTTGAATTATTTCAGGTAAAACAAAATAACAAATTATTAATTTAATATTCATAATTCGATAAAATTCATACAGATCGGTTTTAATTAGCAATTCGAGTCATTATTTGCTGGATTTTATAAATGTAATTGGATAAATAATAGTTCATCATTTAATTCAAAATTATAAAATTATAAAATTAAGTTAAATAACTCCGGAATAAATCTAATTTTAAAACTCGGAATACTAATAGAAATTTATTTGTTTAAGTATTCTACAACGTCTGAAGGTCACCGGCGTTAATTTGAATGTATTTCGCCTCCCCTCGATGGGCTATCGTTCATATGGGAATTGGTCAATCCCGATATATCAGTCGGCGCTATCTACCGCACGTCGATAATGATCAGTCGCTACTCATCGCCGGAGTCAATATTAGCGACAGAATGCTCGGGTTCAGATGTGAACTCGAAAGTTTCTTCGTCATATTTTGTACAACTGTCATTACGTTCGGACATGGTTACGGGACGACGACGGCTAACGGAAGGAAGACGCTCTGGGGTTTAGATAGTAATTTTAACTCAACACTGAAAACTCTGGATTAATCAACAAAAGCTGAACAGGTTATATACTTTTATTTATTTTAATATCAATAATATAACTTGATAAATATCGAACACTACAATTTCAAAAATAACAAAATAACTAAATTTACAGCAATATCGATGCCCGGAGGACGGTCAAATAGCTCTTCTGTGTATTTCGATGGGTTTTCACTCGTCGACGCGTCTCTGTCTAGAAGCGTCTGGTTGGCGGTTCGGTTGGAGTCGGTCACTCACTCGGATCTCGATACAATTATCACTTCGCTTCTCCTTTGTGTGATGGCTCAAAGAACGTAGCGATCGGCTCTTATTTTTCTCCTTGGCGTGAAAGCGGTATAACTTAATGTTCTTCGTGTCTCGAAAGTTGTTGAGAATTGTTCAAAGCCGTTCAAAGTTAGTTTAACTTTTATTCAAAATTTTTGTGTGCGCATTTTGATGAAAAATGATTCTTCTTTTATATTATAGGTGAACGTGCTTGTTGCTTCTTCTTGGCCAACCAGGTTCTGCCAACCAAGTGTCTAGAATTTTCTGTGATGCTGGTTGGTCGGGCTTGTCGGTATGCCTCTAAAATATTTTTAAAATTTTTATTTTATTATAGAATGCTTGCCAGTGTGCCACAACATGCTCTAAAATTTTTAGAGTTCGTGTGTGGCTGCGTCACCGATGATTCATGTGGAATTGTCAGCTGGTTGCTATTCTTGGAGTTACGGCTGACTCACGGTAATTTTTTTTTAATTAATCTTTGTTTTTCTTAATTAATTTTCATATCTTTACAGGGTTATATCTCCTTTCGGAAATCTATCAGTGCTTCACGGGTTCCACCCAGGGATTCACTTCACGAGGGGCTACACGGGGAGGGTCGTTTGGCCTCCTAGCTCCACGGGATAGTTCTGTAAGTAACTTATTAATTTTTGGGTTCATTTTTAATTAACTTTGATGCTTTTAGGGTGAATAACTTTTCCCAGGGCGACGCAATCTTTGGACGCGTTATTACTGCAGATGTCTCTCTCGAAGTTCTATCAGGGGAGATACGGGCCTCCAGTTTCTTACATCGGGTAACTATCTATTCGACTTGTCTGCTCTTCTTTATGTTATGTTTTAGTCTCACAGATTTATTCTCAGTGCTCTGCCGGCCTACAAGGGTATCGGAAGGATTTCGGAATTTGCCTGGTGTCTGATTGTTGTAATTTTGAATATATGTATTATATTGTCATTGTCTTTTCCTCTTTTTGTGACTTGTTTGTTTGTTTATTATAATGAATTTTCGACCGCAACATATATATATATATATATATATATATATATAT
>MQRK01241832.1:0-10039 GCA_001938485.1 Girardia tigrina | reverse complement strand
CTTCCATAGTAATAAATGCCATTTTGCGAGACTCTTTCTCTCTCCTATTTCATCATCAACAAGTAAATTGAATTGAAAACGTTACTAACAGTATTTGTGCCCATTTTATTTTCGACTTTTTCGACATGAGTCTGTTAGAACAATTGAAATCAGTCGAATATTTCATGTGGTACATTTGATAAAATTGATCATTGTGCAAATCAACAATAAAATCGATCTCCTTTTTATTATCATTAAAATTTATCATTACATTACATTGATGCCGCCGAGTCAATCACAAATGGATTTGTTAAGTCGTTTGATAAATATGAGACAAGAATAGTGTGCTGTGATTCCATGTGATTCGCAATTTAGATACAATACTAAATTCTATTAAAAATAAGATCCGTCTTTCAAGTATTCACTAAAGTATTAAGTTTATACAAACAAAGCCATCTGAACGTTTCTTTGATATTTTCATTAAATTATTTTTAAAAGAATATGAAATTGTTGACATACAAGTAAAAACATTTCTCGGATATTTCGAAAAAAACTTGGATGCAAAGAAAACAAAGGATGGTTGAAGTTGCTTGAGTAGGAAATCCCAGCATCAAAAACGCTTAAGAAGCCGATAAAAATGTAAATGAAATTAGGGAACATTTAGGCAACGGAAATGTTTAGGTGAATTCCTGGTTATAATGATTAAGATTATTCAAAATTGGTCAAAGGAGAGTCGAAAAGAATATAAATTGTAAATTTGATTTACTACACATACAATCAATTTAGCATTATGACAAAAAACCTTTTCATGGACTACATAAGCGATAACGTATTTCAGTCATCAACATGAAAATAATCTTTTAAATATTTATGTTTCTGAAGTAGATTATTGAGCTATTTGTGTTGTAAGTGATGACTAAGAATTAAATAAATAGCTCGATATATATATCAGTCGCTAGAAATAGTTATAGGATTTAAATTATTTGGGTAACACAATGAAAAAAATATATTAGATATAGAAACCAATAACAAATTAAAAATACTTCTATATCTAAGGTAAAGTAACAGAAAACGACAACCGTATTCACCGATAAACTTGTATAAATGTGACACAAGAAAAGTACACCGACAATCCTGTAAAGTAATCCGAGATTCTATTCGACAAAGAAAACCAGATATAATGTTAAATTGCAATATTAGGAAATATATTGGTAATTAATGAGATTTGGTAACGATTGATTAAAAGATCTGATATGGAAAGAAAGATCACTCCGATATATTTCTTTGGATCCAAAATAGTTAAATATGAAAATTCACTGTCAACAGTTTTGAGATTTGGCTCAAAATCAACATTGGGAAAACAAAGATCCTGAATCTCAATGGAGCAAAGTACATTACGGCAGGAGACGAGCTGAATGCCGGAATAGAATGGGTGGACGAATTCTACTACCTGGGATCGATAATTGAAAGTGGAGGAAGCTCAGGTATGGAGATCAAAGCCAGAATTCAGAAAGGTGCAGCGAAATTACTGACGATCAGACTAGTGTTGAAGAACAACAAATATTCTCTCCGGAATAAGAAGAACATAATTAGCAGCTGTGTATTCCTAGTGGTTTACTACATCTGTGAAAATTGGAGGACAAATGAAGTCCATGTGAAAAAGCTAAAAACATTTCACAATCTATGTACTTGGTGAACTTTGGAGATTTCGAAAGCGAAAGGATCAGAATGGATGAGATATCAATTGGACTGCAAAGCCCAATGGATATCATCGCGCGGAGAAGAATTGCACACAATACCAAGGTCGATTTAGGAGAATGCCCCCTCCTAAATACTGACCCCGTAGGAGGCCTATCGGGGGCTCTAAAGGACTTTAGTTTGGGTGGACCTTCTAAAGAGCCTTAGGCTCAATACCATTACAGAGAATGGAAGCCCATTCTAATATGAATATTTTAAAGTAAATAAATATATAAAATTACTACAGAGATAATGGAAAAATGACAAGTGATAAAGTTGAGCAATTAGAGGCAATGAATTCTAGAACATTTAGAAATTTTATTGAGTTTAAATTATTTATTGAAACTATGAATAAAATTGAATTTTGCAGTGGTTATTGTAACCCCTTTACATGCATTTATTTTCAAAAATCATACATCTGCCATCATATACTAGGGATAACAACAAGATTTAAAATGATTACAATCCAAAATGAAGCCAAAAAAAAGGTGCTAGGATACAAAAGAAAAAGAGGGCGATCCTTTGGTTAATAATCCTGGCTTTTAAGTGATTAATAAAACGTTTGGTAGCCAATTCGTCTTTTATTATTCGCATTTTTTATTTAACCTGTCGCTATAATAAAATAAATTTGTTGCTGAATTTTATTTATTTTTTTGCCAAATGATAATTTATTTGTCATTAAAAGAAGCCATAATTAGCTACAATTTTTTTAATTTTTTTTAGTAATTGAAATAAGTTTTAGGCCAATAAAAATTTTAAAATTGAAAATCATTTGATTCCGTTTGTCTGGCAACTCATCGAAATTAGCAGTAACTAGTCTCAGAAATGAGATACTCAATTTATTCTGATGTTGCGGAGGTCAAAAATAAAGTAGGCATAATTTCATTTAAACAAAGTTTTCGATTCAAAATTACCATTGACGATGAAAGAGGAGAGGGAGGAAATCTCAATAAATGACAATAATTATCTCCAGGTGGGCGCTCCCCTTGGACCCTGGGCGTCCGAAACCTACATTCAATATCTGAAAAAAAGAACATCATCTTTGTATAAAATATAAAATATTTCATTTTTGGATATAATTATTATTAAACTTTTTCTGACTAATTATTTTCATTTTATAAATCCCGAGACATTTTATTGTACTTTTTAAGTTTATTACATTTTTTAAGTGAAAAAATAATTACATTTTTTTATGAATTCTTTTGTGTTCAAATAATGTCTTCATCATCTTTATTATTATATTTCTTGTTTAAATGGGAACATTCACAACGATTCAAACACCCGTGAAGCCATTCATGAGCTCTTCTGTGACTGAATGAGTTTGTTCAATTAAATTAATTATTTACGAAATGAATTTTTTAAAAATTCCTTTAATATATTTTTCAAAGTTCTTCAACAAAGGATTTAATTAAAGTATTATTTAAATGTTCAAAATAATTTAAAGAAAAATAATACAACAACAAAATGACTGATAAAATTGAAATTTTTGTTTTAATTTTGAAATGTATCAAAATATAAAGTTTGTGATATTTATATTTCTAGGGAATATTTAAATATATAATATATAATATATAATACTAGAAAAAGACCAATCATATATGACGGATGAGCCAAATTTTCGTCTTTGAAAATTTCTGTTTTAAATCATATTTATTATAATTCAAATTATGTGTTGATTGAACAGTCCGTCGATTTCGTCGGCTTTGCGGTGTCTTTCGGCAAAGGCACTGCATCAACGAAATCGTTTCGATGTGGGCTATCTAGATTGACCACGTCCTTACGTAAAGTCGCTTCGGTATATCCGTAATTTCGCATTTTGATCATAGCATGACTGGTAAACCAACAAAAAACTAACATTTTAGACAAATATTAATTATTAATTATTTAATAAATTATAACTTATTATTAATAATTATTTATTTATTACTTTTTATTAAATAATTATTTTTTAATTTGTTCTTACTAATTATTGGTCCATAACACTTTTGGTCCACTCTGTTTTGAAAATGCTGTTTTAATTTTTGATGTAGCACCTTCTCAACATTTGGCTTTGGAAATGCAGATCGGACTGTGATTTTGTTCAATTGCTGAATATATACGCACATTCGCATATCCTCTTTCTCCTTTTCCCAACACAGGAAAATTCCAAGGGGAACTTAACTTTTTGATAATATCGTTTTCTTCTTATAAAGAACATATTAAAAATACCAATATTGTTTTCCACACATACATTTCAACCAATTCCTCACGTGCACCATGTAATATTTGTTGGAATTTTTATTTCGTAAGTTTGTCAGTTTCTTTCCTCCTTTGCCGAAGCTCAGGAAGCAACCCTCTATGTTGACCTTCGCGTAACAATTTGATTCATTCATTATTTAAATGACGATGAAAAGTGGATTTACTGATGTAATAGGAACAAAAACAACAAAAAAAATAAAAACTAAATAAAAAATAGTTGATGGAGATAAGGAAAGACAAGTCCTCAGTGAAGATTACAAATTATCCAAACCTTCTTTTCATTTAGAGACTATCTACAGGCTCTGCAGGCACTAAAGGTACCTTCCGTTACCCATGGACAAATCGGAAAACCATGAGAACATATCCAAACCTCTATTAAAAACAAAATAATTTAAAAAATTAAAAATTAAATTAAAATTATAAAATGAAATCCCCTAAACCATGAGAACATATCCAAACCTCTATTAAAAACAAAATAATTTAAAAAATTAAAAATTAAATTAAAATTAAAAAATGAAATCCCCTAAACAAAATTTTTTTAAAATATATTTCATAATAGAAGTTCTGGCAGATTGATAAATTCAGAAAATTTTATACCCTCTTTCATCAAAAGAAACTCACAGAACTGGTAAGCAGACAATTCACACAGTCATAATAAACAATCAAAACTTCAGCCAACAGTAACAACCTGAGGATTTCAAGATTCAAGGTCAAGATAAGACTAAAAATTAGGACACCGATTTTCTCACGAGAAAATATCTATATCGACAGGATCCAAGGGTCAAAATCAATTAAAACTTCCCTTTTATTTAATTAATTAATATTATAAATTATAACTATAATCTTTTATTTTTTTGCAATTAATAGGTCTGCGGCCGAGGTGAAGGAAAAACTCACCGATCCCAACATATTATGTTTACAACGAATACTTACAGAAACCCCAAGTGCCAAAATAGATAATTTTGTCTTGTTTTGCGTGAGAGCATTTTGTGCTGAGTTATTTTGATGTAGAATATGAAATGCAGGAGAAAATATGATAGCAATGGAGCTTCTTTGAAGTTTGTGTAAAGAACAGCTATAATTTGTGTAACACTAAATAACACTAAATAATCTAAACTTGCGTTGGAGAGTGCAAGATCAATCAGGAAGTTAATTGTTACTGAGTTCATATGGAAGATTACGATATCAAGTTGGTTCAGAGAGGAAAATTAACCATTGGGTATTACATAAATATAAATTATATTTTAATAAATTTATTTCAGTTACTAATTGAAACAAATTTAAGTAAAATTTTAAAGTAAAAGAAAAATAAAGTTTAAAAAACGCAAAATATTATCAATTAATAAATATAATTAAAATAATATTATAATATATTAAAATGAAATTAAGGAAAAATATTAAAAGATTATAACAATTAAACAAATGAAAGAATTTAATCTTCTAATCAAATAATATTTCTTTTTTCATTATAAAATTAACTTATTTAATTTTAATTAATTAGGAAAATTTAATTAGCTTAAATTATTTTAATATAAATTAAATTTTGAAAGAAAATCCCAATTTAAAAGAAATTAAACAAGAAAAAATAATATTTCTAATTATTTATTTTATTAAATTAATTAATAAAATAAATTGTTTCTCTAATTGAATCTATTTAGTTCTTCTTCCTCCAAATTCAGTGTTAAAAATTATTTATATTTTTTGTTCTAATCGATTAATTAATTTCCCGGAATGGAAGAACGAAAACCGATCATACCCGATCCTTAGAGTTAATTTTTCGACTTCCCTAACTACATTGTTCTAACACTAGAGCTGCTCCTCATCAAGACCTCCTTCGTATGTCGTTACCGCTCGAAATAAAATTTATAACTGCTCCATCAGATTTTTAAGGATGGCGGAATTAATTTCTCTAATAATTAATTTTTTTATGAATTACTGAATTATTTGAAATTATTTTTTAATTTAGCACGTAATTTAACTTTGCTTTTCCAAAACATTAATTAAAACATTTTATTACAAGAAAATATAAAAGTAAGTTTCTTCTTTAATGAAAAAATACAATATTTTTGTAGAGTATAAATGGCCTAGGGCTTGCAAAAACGATCAAGTCTAAATAAAGTTAGAGGCACTTTTAGCACATGAGTAAGCCATATCTCTCAAGTATCGCCCTCAGGTGCCAAATGTATCCGCATTCATCATGCAAATCAACTGCCTCTATAATGAAAAAATACTGATGAGCTGAAAATTGATAACGCTGAACATAATCACTCCACTGAAGCTTACAATGAACCGAAGTTCAAAATCCAACTTAAGAGAAGTCAGAGGCTTCTTCATGGATCTGAAGGTATTTTTCAAGGAATTTTTTATCCAATGGTGGCCAGATGCATGCTGCTGAGAAAGCATCGCCAATACCAAATTATTCCTGAATCTGCATTTACGTATATTGAAGCCTTTGTTTCACAGCTTGAATAATCGATGAAGGAGAAACTATCGCAGCACTTCCTTTTCAACCGAAATAAAATCAACCTTGAATAAATTTGATACTGTAAATTTCACTCATGATTAATGACTGAATCTTACCAATAATTTATATGGTTTAGGTAGGTTTTTTGATTAGTGTTAAATGAGTAAAGGATTATAAATATATTGAGTTAAGGAATCTCTGAATTCACTTCAGTTATGCCAACAACTAATAAACAAAAGTAAAATGTAAATTGTAAAACAATATGTATCATAATGTAACAAATAACTACAAACAAAAGGAGTAAAAAGAAGCTGTTATATCACTAAAAGAATCAAAGGTTATGGGAGATGGGAAGCAAATTAAGTTACTTTAGAGTGCAGATGATTTGAGATAAAGTTGCGAATAGTCATATACAATTTCTTTTGATTTTTGAATTTGATATTCGTTGTAGTCAGGAAAGGAAATATTGAGACAATTGTTTGTTTTGTAGGTTACTTCGTCTTTGAAGCTTTGACTAGTCTATAAGGGAAATATGAAGGATTTTCAGTACGAAGAAAGGATGCTGAAAGGATGTTTGATAGGAAATTGTATGAAACATCAAATAGTTTTATTAACAAATAACTACTCTCTAAATACAAAAATAACCTGATGAAGAAATTATTAAATCATTGGATTTCTAACCTCACACTTTCGAAAAAGATCTTTTACTCTGATATCCTCCAAAAAACCCACCATTCCTAGGAATCCATAATCTTTGCTATCAACTATTAGTAGGAGAAGGCCTGAAGGCCTTGAAGTTTGCCTTATTTTCAGAAAAACATTCTTCGGTGGGATTATGTGTTGGGGAATATGCAGGAAAAAATTTGTAAGCAACGCCAAGTCATCCTACCTATGATGAAACCTACAATTATCTTATATCAAAATTGATCCGGGTCTAGTAAAAAAACCAAGGGACACATTTCGAAATAATAAAGTTTTTGAATTTGTCGTCATTAAAAGCACCGTCACAAGTTTCATATGCTTCAATTCCATTCGAGACTAATTGTCACCATCAAGCTTACATTTTGAGCACGATTTGTTGGTACCATCCTAAATGCTTTTACATTCTTTGTGGAATATCCATAATTTGCAGTTGTATGCAAATTAAAACCAGTTTCTTCAAGGTATACCAACCCATCAAGCAAAACATTATTGCTTTCTCTTGCGAAGGCTTGTCGAGCATCGAGAATTCTGGGAGAATTTCTTTCCTGTGGCACGAGCGTCAACCTTTTTCTCGATATCTCCCTCTTCTTTAAGGTTTTTCAAACAAAGCTTTGGGTCTTGAAATGCCCAGACTCTTTAAGAATGATGAGTTTTACGAATTATCATTAGTTAAAATGTTAGATATTAAAGTTCTGAAAACTGAAGAATTCACCGTTTTGCTTCCCTTTTTGAAGATAATCTCCTCATCACTCATTCCAACAGAAATCTTATTCGCTACACGTAAAACCATAGAATAATTGAGCTCCAGCATCTCAACGACTTTTATCATTTCCCCCCGAGCGATTTTTGTGCGTATAAGGGTGAGTATTGTAAGGGAACGATTGATTGAGCCATGCAAATAATGGTAGAAAATATCAAAATATATTTAAATTTTTTATGTTTAAAAGAGGATTTTTATAAAATACATCTTACAATAGTGTTTTCGGCGATATTGATTCATATATATTAAAGAGGTAGACTACATTTATGTCAATATATTTTATATTATCGAATATACTTTTTATGAAATAATAAATAAATATACATTTACACAAATAACAAGGATATATTTTGGAATAACTCTGTTAATTTTGAATTATTTTTTATAAAAATGTTGTTGAAAAAACTAAGATAATAATTTATTTTATATTTATTTGTAATTAAAATAAATCAAAAAATATTGTAAATTAAAAATAAATTTTATTTGAAATATTTTGTATAGAATTTAATAAACAACTTTTTAAGATTACTAAATGATATACGTATATTTATTTTATTTATATTTTATGAAAAATAATATAAATAAAATTATTCAAACAAGAAAGTATCATATCATATTTTCTTCATTTATTTAATTAAGTTTTAGAAAGATTATATTTTCCATGAGAATAGGACTTTGTAAATGCCGAGGAGAATAATAAATAATAAAATAAATATCAATCGTTATATATTATTTATTTATATTTATTTATTACATTTTCTGTGTTATGTAACACAAATAACATAATCAAAAATTAATTTTTGCGTGGAATAGAAAGTGTTAAATTCTGGAAAAAGTGTTCTCCTCAATTAATTGAAATAATTTTTAAATTTGTGTAATTAATATATTTGAAGAACGTCGATGGTGAGACATTCCCATTTCGTTCTGTGTTTCTCCCATCACATATGATAAATTAATAAATCTAGAAGATTGACACTGAGACGGCGAATCCGGGATCGGATTCCCGGAGGAGGAAGGAACGGGAACAACAGCATTTCATTAATCTTGACATTTCCTTTAATTTGTTCGGTTGCTGATTTTACTGATGACATTTTTATTATTTATTTTATTATTAGACTTTATTTTGTTAATTTAATTTTAGCTTAGGATCCGATAGACGACCGAATTTTAACAAAAACGTTCTTTTTATTGTAAAATAACAATAATTATCCGAAAATATTTTTATTAATTATATTATATAAAAAATACATATTTTGAACTTAAAAATATGAAAATTATAAAATAATATTGTAATAAATTATAGGACAATAAAAGCGTCCAAAAGAACAACACCGACAAAAAAGATGACCACAATCTTTTCCTACAATGGCGATTTTTGTTGATAAACTTTCTTATAAGCCTTAAAATATCTTAATTTATGATCCAGCTTTTGACTCATTCGTGTTTGATTTGAATTGACATGTTTGTAGAGAGCCATGATGGTACCGTTGTAAGGCATCGACACCGTCGTGGCGCCCCTTCTTCGTGGTGACACTGATGGAAGTATTTGACGAGATTCCGAGTAAAATTCATCACGGAACATCGCTTCTCGGTAATAGGCGGTGGCTAACGTCCGGAACCGCTCTCAACCCACGGTGTCTCAGATTTACAATTTGATCCCCTTAACATTGATTTAAACTGTACAAACTGCAAAATCGATCCCGATCGTTGCAACAAACGTCGCATTGAGATTGTCTTCTGAAAACTAAAACAAAACACTCGTTCCACCGATTCCGACTCCAACTCCACAACCCTGGTTTCATCGACTCCAAATCACCGATTAGTAACAATCTGAATAAATGATCGTACGTAAATTGAATTTTCAGTATTTGTTGCAAAATTCAAACAAGGAAAAATAACACAAAAGTAAAAACAAAATCGGCAAAATATAGTAAAAATTCCACAATGTCTGAATAGTACAACAATATTATTTTTCTCAAAATATATTGTAATCAATTTCGACGGATCGATCGTCCTCATCAGACTGAATTAACAACTCGTGTTTATATATCGAAGCAATGGTTATGTAATCATTATGTCATTTAAATCATGAAAATACTTTCAATAAAGTTGAAGAGGATGGTGTTTGGACATTGATTTTAGGATCAAAAGATTTGATC
>MQRK01241819.1:0-24594 GCA_001938485.1 Girardia tigrina | reverse complement strand
CATACATTTTGGCCGTCTTGAAATTAGGTCACATTTTTATCACAGTCTGAATATGTGGCTCCATTTTGTTTATTTTCAATAATTCTTTGGTTGGATTTAAATGGAACTGTCCCACTACTATCTATATTCGAGGAGCTATTTCCAAGAATTCCACCAAGACTATGGACAAATTTTTGACTTCAAGAACATGTTGAATAATTTGATTGATTATTTAAATGATTAGATTCATTTTGATTATTTGAAAGAATTTTACTGGTATTCTTCCATAATGAGCTCTTTAATTTAATTTTTGGAATAGTAGATGAAGAATTGGAAGATAATAACTTATCATATTTTTTTTTAAATGAAAGCCCATCGCGAAACAGTGATCAGTGTGCTACACTAGGAAGTAAATGTAGATGTATAATTGATTGCATGCATGAATGTGTATGTGATTGTATGTTTGATGGTGTGTTTAAAAATATTCTTCTGGAGATATGTATACTAAATGGTGAACATGATGGAAATGATGGAAAATGTGATAATATGAAAACCGAAAAAGAGAAAAAAAATAATGCAGATGTATTGAGAATACCAATGTTTAACATAAATTATACAGAATTGAAAGGACAACCAAGTATAGAGTTTCGCATAAAGAATAAAAGTGTACAGTGCCTGTTGGACACAGGGACCCGAGTCAATGTTATTAAAGCAGAGATTATCAAAGATATGAAAGATTATAAAAAAAAAGAGATTATCAAAATAAAAGAAACAAAAAGACGAATACACTGTGCAAATGACTCGGAACTTATAAACTATGGAATTATGCAACTAAAAGTGATAATTGAAAGGTTAGAGAAAACGATTGATTTTTTTTGTAGTTAAAGATCTAGATCCAGAAACGATAACAGGAATATATTTTTGGACACATTTGGAATAAAGGTGAAGAAAGAACGATTTCACAGAGAAAATGTATTAGTAATACGAGACAGCCCCTCTGATGAGGATAGACTAAAAAGAATTAAAGAGCTGTACAAAAAAAATTGACGACCAATTAATGGGACTTTTAACAGAATATAAATCAATATTTATGGCCGATAAATGGGATATTGGAAGAACCTTACTGACAAAACATAAAATCGAAACGCATGGAGAACCGGTATTAGTGAAACCGTATCGACAGCCGAAACATTTCGAAGAAAAATTAGACGATATCATTAGAAATTATGAAGAAAACGATATTATCGAAAAGTGCAGTTCCCCGTGGTATGTGTTTGGAAAAAGGAGAAACAGGACATAAGAGTGTGCGTAGATTTTCGACATTTAAACAAAATCACTGTTAGACCTGCTTTTCCAATGCCAAATGTAGAAGAGATGCTGAACACACTAAATGGAGCAAAATACTTTAGCATGATCGACTTAGGAAGCGCATACCATCAAGTAGAGCTGGAAGATGAATCAAAAATCAAAACAGCATTTACAACAAAGAATGGTCAATACTGTTTCAAAAGAATGCCGTTCAGAATTGCGGCAGCACCAGCAACGTTCCAAAACCTAATGGTAAAAGTTTTGGGCGAATTGAACATGTATTTAGTAAAATAAATGAATCTGGTCTAAGAATAAACCCTGAGAAATGCAACTTCTTGGTTGAGAGGACCTAGTTTTTAGGCTATGTGATCCGCAAAGATGGCATAGAAACAGATCAGACAAAGATCGATGCGATTAGAAAGTTTCAGAACCCTTCATGTGTTAAGCACTTAAGAAGCTTTTTAGGTTTAAAAAAACTATTAGTGAAAATTTCTTAAAGACTATGTAAAATATTCAAAAGTATTGGAAGGGCTGTGTGAAAAGAATAAAGATAAAAAAATAATATGGACAGAAGAGTGTAACAAGGCATTTCAGAAATTAAAGGAAAAAATGATCAAAACACCAATACTAACATATCCAGATTTTGAAAATGAGTTCATATTGGATACAGACGCCAGCTTTGATACCATTGGAGCAGTGCTATCACAGAAAGATATATATGGAAGAGAAAGAGTGATTGCATATGGATCCCACAAAATGAACAAGCATGAATTGTGATTACACAACTAAAAATTACACAACTAAACTTACACAACTAAAAAATATGCCCCTAGGGGCATATTTTTAACAAGATCCAAAATTTGTTTGAATATTGTTTTATATACCATTTTCAGTTCAATTTGAACATTTTGTTTTTCAAATTGAACATTTTACCAATGAATCGCAACATTTTATTTTTCAAATTGAACAATTTACCAATGAATCGCAACGTTTTATTATTCAAATTGAACACGTATAAAATAAAAAAAACAAAATATGATAATAGTTTATTATTATATTAACAACTCGTAATAACAATTTGTTTAATGATGAATATATGGCAATTGAGCTGCGCAGTTTATAAAATTTCGAAGAATGTTCTTAAAATATCCCGCGCTGTCTGATGCCATGATGTTATGCGCTTCAGATAACATCAGTTCAGACAAAAATAATCCATTAGTCCCCAATCTTAATTTTGATCTTATACCATTCTTAATTTTTGAAAAAGCATTTTCAATAGGTTTAAGCATATATGAATAAAGTGAAAGGAGTTTAAATTGAAAATTAAATTCTGAAGTTATTCTTTCAATTCCTTTTTTAATGTATTCTGGTGTTATCCATTATTAAGCAAGCCTTTTGTATATGAAGAACATCTCTCAAATAGCAACATAGTTCAGTAAAATATTCATTAAAAATATTATGATTGAGAGTAGAGTTAGCAATTGTTTTGCAATAGCCCATTCCGTTTATTGTCATACTTGCAATTAAAGAAATTGATCTACCTCTTACTGTTTGTGTTGATACTATAGCACGAGTTCCTTGCTTCGATCTCGCATGAGATCTTTTGTAAATGTAAATTAAAAGATGATTCATAGATAAATATTGCCCCAGAAAAATCATTGTTGAAATGATTGTTAAACCATAGCGCATATTCCTTTCTCAAATGATTTTTTTCGGCCGAATTAATTCTATCCAGCTCTCTATGGGAAAGTTTCATAGTTATTTTTAGCTCTTCTAAGCATCTATAAATGCTAGAAATTGATATCGAAATTTTTGGACCAGCTGCTTGCTCGAGCTATTCTTTAATTTCTTTAAGTGTAAACTGTATTTTAAATGTAACGATCTCCTAAATTTCGTTTATATTATGCGCTGTGATAACTGTTCTTATTGAGCCACATTTTGCTTTGAGGTTAACAATTTTGTGTTTGTTATATTTATTGACTATTACTCTTGTTGAATTATAGTTAATTTGAACGATCTTTGATGCTTCTAATATACTCTGTCCTTGTTCACAGACCAGTCTAATTAGGCTTTGACGTTTTTCATTTGATATTTTAACATATGAAATTCTTGTTTGGGTTTGATTTACAGGATTAACTGTCAAGGCTGTATTGTTCGAATTATTTGAATCCATTTTGATTTTCGAAAAAAAGCGTGACATTGCGTTAAATAAATTTAAACAAATTAATTTCTTTTTTCATATTTCTATATTTAATATTAACCCTAATTTATTTATTAGGTTAGTTATTAGTTAAAATTTTTGATTTAAATTTTTGAACAAAATGTTGCGATTCATTGGTAAAATGTTCAATTTAACCGGAAAATGGTATAATAAAGATATAATTTGAGTAAAATAAATTCTGATATTGACATCACGAATACTTTTTACATAGCGACTAACGCTCCATGGATATCTTCACCGGTCAACTGTTACCTGAAAAGTACAGGAAAGACGATAATGTGCAGACATTTATTGAAGAATGTGAAATTTTTTTTAATTTTGCAGGAATAGCTAAGGCCAACAAAGAGACAATAGTCATTTGTTTATTGGAGAGAGATCTGAAAGATCGATACAAAGCGGTAGATAAGACAATAGTAGCTTATAAAAACCGATTGAGAAAGGCATTCTCTCGAACCTCCTCACTATTCGAAGATCTGACTGAGGCATTTCGGTACAGGATGAAGGAAGACCTACCGGAAGTATTTTTTGAGAAAGTAGAAAAGCTCGCGCCCAAGATCTTGAAACATGACTTGTCAAAAGAGGCCCTCACGGAAGCATTATTGTTACATTGTTGTGACGATGTGGACACAAAAAAGGAAGTGTGACTTAAAAAAGTAAAAGGAATAGATGAGATAAAAGAAAAGATAAAGGCAGTAAATGACATCAAAAGTGTGACAGAAGAGGTGAATATAGTAAGAGACCAGGGGAGGCAAAACAGATCCCGGAGTTACAGAGAAGCAGGGGTTGGTAGAAATACTACAGAATACGCTCAAGGCATGAAAGCAGTCAAATTTAGAAATTGTGAAAAAGTAGGTCACAAAAGTGACACGTGTAGACAAAGAAAACCAATCAAGTGTTTCAGATGTGGAAAAGAAGGACACATGATAAGAAACTGTTCGGAAAGGAGACCAATAAAATGTTATGGTTGTGGACAACAGGGAAGAAGAAAGTAAGAAGAAACTGTCCAAACATCGAATACAAAAGATGTCAAGATAAAGGTCACAGTGAAAGTGAATGTTATACAAACCTAAATGACAGAAGAAGACAGCAAAATATAGGTGACAATAACTATCGAGGATTGGGATACAATCAACAAAGATATAGAGATAGAGAAGACAGAAGACGAGGAGACAATCGACGATTCGTGAATAACATTGAAGAAGAATATGAAGAATCGGTTACAGGAAGTGAATACCCAAAACACAAAGAAATGGAGTCAGTCGGGGCAATAAATACAAAGATACCAGCGACTTCAAAAACGTAGTGATAGACGATGAAATGAATGTTGAGATAAGGGAAGCAAGAATAAGTGATAAAGTACGTAAATGACGTAAAACCAGACATAATAGGTGTGCGGAATTCGAACGTTTAAATTTATTATATTTTTTTGTAATTAAATTAAATATTCATAATTATATGTATATATATAAATATATATCGCTTCAAATTGATCAAAATGAACAGTTTTGAATGTGAAAACTTTATTTTTTTTAAAAAGAAATTTTTTAATTTTTTTTGTAAAAAATTGATAGTTTTGTGATTCGATTTATTTTTAAAAAAGAAAGGATATTTTAATGTAAAAAAAGAAATGTGATTTTTTTCGAGTTGTTTAAATCGTCCATTTGAAATTGGAGGTTTATGATTGCAATTTGAAAAGTTTGTTGATGATAATAAAAGATTTTGAAATTGAGTTGCTTATTTTGAATAATGCCGCTCGATTGACCGTGAATTTCAAAATGCGTCAAAAAATTTCTAAAATATTTTCCAAGAAATTATTCACATTAGCGACTGGAATCAATTTGGAAAAGTACATCCATTGCGATTTATCTAGAGATTTGTTTGGTTCCGCGGTCGTCAATCTATTGAATTCGTCTTGTTTATCGATTGTTAATCTTTATTTTGAACATTTCCGCGTAAACCTCGCTCGAGATTGGAGTCAATTGTCGTGCCTTGATTTGTCGGCTGAAGTCAAATCTGTCGATGAATTATAATCGGCATATTCATGAGGAACAAATCAAAAATTTGTCGCAATCGTAGATTATCGATGAAAGAGAAATCAAAATGGGCCCAGCAAATTCGAACCCAACCACTGCGCTACTCTGTTGCCTCCTTCCGGTCCTCGGGGCGACTTGAGGGTCGGGCGGATAAATAGGAGGAATAGAATTGCAGATGACGTTTGGAATCGAGTTACAGTGGAAAAAGAAAGAAAATGGTGTGAATGAACAATTTTATCAAGTATGTATCTTAGAAGCCAAATTTGGACGTAAGGTTACAAACGAGGAAATATTCAAAAGAGCCATGGAAATTATGAAAATTGCAGATAAACCAAACATCAATGAGTTTTTATGGCGGATAAATGGGATATCGGATATACGACTATGATTAAACATAGAATAGACACGAAAGGACCTCCAATTAACTTTAGACCATATAGGCAACCAGTTATTCTGGAAGAAAAGATCGATGGGACTATTAAGAATTTGTGGGAAAACATCATTATTAAGAAATGTAATTTACCATGGAATACACCAATAATTTGTGTATGGAAGAGAGAAAACAATAATGTTAGAATTTACTTGGATTTTAGACAGCTAAACCTAGTCACGGAGAGACAGGCATTTCATATGCCAAATTTGATAGAAATGATGGACAGATTATATTGTATGGAACCAGATATTTCCCATCAATCGATTTAGGTAATGCATACTACCAGGTCGAACTAGAGGAAGATTCAAAGCTAAAAATAGCCTTTTCCATAAAACTAGGACATTTTTGCTTTAATAGAATGCCGTTTGGTATAGTAGCGGCACCGGGAACGTTTCAGGAACTCATGACAAAGGTGCTCGGAGGCATAGAACAAACAGTATTTATTTAGATGACATTCTTATATTTTCAAAATCGTTGGAACAACATTACGAAACTTTGAATAAAGTATTAGACCAAATCGGGAAAGCAGGCTTAAGAATCAATCCGGAAAAGTGCCATATCTTAAAAGCGGAAGTTAAATTTTTGGGACATGTAATTAATGATAAAGGTATACAGACGGACCCATCTAAATTATAAGCCAAAAAGACATTTGAAAAACCGAAATGTGTAAAGAATCTAAGAAGTTTCCTTGTAATTTGCAATTATTACAGACGATTTATTAAGGACTACGAAACAAAGGCCAAGAAATTGGAGCAACTGTGTGGATTGAACAAGAAGAAATTGTTTTGGACAGACGTATGTGATGTAGCATTTGTAGACATGAAAGAAGCTTTAACAACACCACCGATTCTAGGATTCCCAGACTTCCAAAAAGAATTGAAAGTGATTCAATTTGAGAACGTATCATAAGGCAACTACGTTTATAGTTAAAACAAAAAACCAATAACGGCGCAATTTCAGACATGGATAAATTATTTTTCAAGCCTCGAAATACACTTAAAATACAGAAAAGGAACAGATCATTCCAATGCAGATAGGTTGTCTCGGAATACATGTAATACATGTACACAATGCTTGATGGTTCATGAAGATGTTAAAATGATGAAGATAAAGACTCGAAGAATCAACGTGCTGGACACATCGCAGATATTTAAATATCAACAAGAAGAAATAGAAGAAATTAAAAGAGACCCAAATTTAGATAAAGACAGAAAACTTACGATTGAAGACGGCATAATAAGAACAAACATGGGGAAGATTTGGATACCAACGTCAAAAAGAGAAGAAATGATCATACAAATACATACGATATTGTCGCACGCGGGCGCAGAAAAAGTAACGAAATATAACTCAGAAAATTATGGCATGATCAATCGGAATGAAATAATAAAAGAAGTAATTGGACAATGTAAAGCATGCCAAAAAAGTAAAAAAAAACTAACGATCGCTACGAAGGAAAAACCGGTGACACTGGTCGCAAATAAACCATTCAAGAAAGTGTACATAGACATATGGGGACCACTAAACGATACTTAGAGAAAGAAAAAGTGTATTGTTGCAATCACAGATCAGTTTAGTAGGTGTATATCTTTGACAGCCATTAGCAAGCAGGATGAAACAACTATAAAATACACCATAAAGACCAAATGGATCTTGAGATTTGGATAACCGAAGGAAATACATACAGATTGTGGCAAGACATTCGAATCGAAGGTAATCAAAGATATGGCAGAATCAATGAATATAAACATGTTTTACTCGAGCCCATACCATCACAATTCGAATGGAATAGTTGAGAGACAATTCCGGATCATCAGAGAATTTTTAAATGCGTCACTGCGAGAAAAAATATGGACTGATTGGGAAACCATACTACCAGAAATAGAATTTCCCCTAAACGAAACATTCCAGAAGACAATAAAAAAGAGCCCAGCGGAAGTTATATTTGGTAAAAAAATATACTGAGAATGATGGCATAGTCGAGAAATAAAGACGACTCACAACACCGATAGAGAAGAGATGCCCGTCAGGAGACAGTTCGAGATCGGAGAAAGTGTGCTTGTGAAGGTCGAAACCGGAGTAAAAGAAAAAGACAAATATGAATTTTTTGTGCGCTGATCAAAATTTAAATAGTTTTCAAAAAGATTATTTTGATTAAAAATCAAATTGAAAATTTTAAAAAATTAATTTGAATTTAAAAAAACATTCTTTAAATTTTTTTTAATATTGGTAAAAATATATTTCCAATTTTGAATTAATTTCTTTAAAAAAACATTCTTAATTAAAAAAAAGTCTTTATTAAAAAATTTTATTAATATTTGCAAAAATATATTTTCTAATTTTGAATTAATTTAATGATATGATTAAAAGATTAAATATTTAAAAAATACAAGATTGAATAATAAATATAACTGTAAGGAGTTTCCATAAAAAATGATAACGAAGTAATTCCAAAAAGATTAATTTACTAATTCGAAATTTGCGCCTTTCGAATATTTAAACAAATCCACTTTCAAGAGAATTTTTATAAGAGTATTTGGAATCCATATTTATACTATATATAAATGATAATATTAGGCATATAAATATTGATATACATTATTTGTCCTTACACCCACTTCTTTAAAAGGTTTTAGCCATTCTATGTTTCGCCGCATTACCTTTCCTGTTTTATTTCTTACCTCAAAACATTGGTCATGCTTTTTATTGATAATTTGGTTCAGATTCTCAGACCGATCAGACCCTTTCTGTCTGTTTTCAATTTTTATTAGCACCCAGTTACCTGGTACGAAAATACGTTTGGTAGTTTTCATCATCTGTTTATTGTTCTCACGACGTTTTACTTCTATAACAGATTTATTATCAAGTTCATAATGCCATGATCAATCTAGTGTCTATCGCTTTCCGAGAATCACTTCTGTGGGACTATATCCTATAGTGTTTTGTATTGAAGCATTTATGCTAAATTCAATTGCTGGACGTAATTCTTTCCAGTTTTGTGATTTTCTGTCTTTTAATGTTGAATTTAATGATTCCAAAATCGTCCGAAATCGCCACTCTATTATTCCATTTGCGCTATGATGATATGGACTAGAAAATTTGACTTTGATTATTCTGGCTTTGGCAAATTCTAAAAATGGTTGAGACTCGAACACCTTCCCACGATCCAAATGTATACATGCTGGTGATCCAAATTTGAATATCCTCTGATGTTGTATTACAAGAATGATGGTTGTTTCATCCTGATTGCTAACTGCTGTTAAACTAACGTATCTACTAAATCTATCGATTATTCCAAATATATATTTTTTTCCATTAACTGACGGTAACGGTCCACAAAAATCCCTATAAATATCATCGAATGGTCGCTTTGAGATTAAATCTATTGTTTCTTCTTTTGTGACTGCCATGGACGTTTGACAGACTGGACATTCTCGTACGATGGTTTCGACCTGTTTTGCGAATTCCTCCATATCCTATTCTTTTTTCATAAATTCGAATGTTTTCTTTATTCGCGTGTGGTACAACATTTTCTGAAAGAAAGTAATGTTTTAATTTCTTGAACTTTTCGGGATCCAAAACTTACTCTCTAATGTACTTATGCAACCATCTCGATCTTTTAATTTTATCTCTTGGTTACCGTTTATTCTTGTCATTATTCCCCGCATGTCTTCATTATTTTGTGGCCAAGGATAAACAAATTTCTCCTCTTCGATTGCCAACATCTGTGTCTTTGATATGTTTTATTCTATTTATTTATTCTATATGTTTTATTGATTTATATGTTTTACATATATTTAAACATTAAATTTTTTTTTAAAAAAATTAATTTATGTAAAATCACTTTATAAATATTTTTGTTTAAAAATTTTAATAAGTTGAATGTTGTGACTTAATTAAAATTATAAAAATATGAAAAATTATTTGAAAATAGAGATCAGTGGATTAATTATTAATTAGGAAAATAGTTGGAAAATTTGTTTGAATGTTGTTTTATAATAAAGATATAATTCGAGTAAAATGAATTCTGATATTGACTTCACGAATATACTTCTCACAATTCTGAAAAATAAATTAATGAAATTGTTTTTGCCAGAGATGTAATTATAAAAAACAGATAATTTTAAATTTAAAAGTCAGTTTGAAATTCTGCATTCAAAAAGTCGATAAATAATTTAAAAAAATATATAAAAACAGCCATCAAAAATTTTATAAATAATGAATCGAAATAAAATAATAATAAATTTATAATATTGTGAATTATTTTTTGTATTTAAATTGTATAAATACTAAAGGACTTACTTAAAAAAATTCAGCTAAAACATTAAAATAAGTTTACAATGATAAATATCTTTTGTAAAGTTAATTAGATGGTTAATTAAATTAATAATATTAATTTAAAGTTTAATTTCGTAAAATTTTCGTTAAAAAATGTAAAATTATTTTAAGGCTTAAATTTCGTAAAAGTTCATAAAAATGTAAAATAATTTAAAGTTTAAATTTCGTAAATTTTCAAAATTTAATCGAAAAATTTAATGAGAAAAACTTAATGAGAAAAATTTAATGTGAATTTTGAGCGAAATAAATGAATTATTAAGAAATTTGTTTAAATATGTGAATTGTTTATATTAATAAATTTTTTGGTGTTAAATTATGATTTCGGAATTCGATAATACTGAAAGTGGCATAATCGATACTTACAAGCAATATAGAATAGTTTTCCCATTGATAAATGTCATGATTTATACAATTCAATGAATAGAAGAATGGAAGATGTCATAAAAGCAAAGGGCGATGTTACAAGATTTTAAATAGTAGGTGTCCGAATTCTTCGAATTTGAGAATAAATTTTTAAATGGGAATAAAATTTTTATTAGTTAACTTTTTTATTTGATTTCTTCAAATTATTTTAGAATTGTATTTAGATTATCGTAAAATATCAAATTAATTCATCTACAATAAAAATAAGTACATATTATTTATAATTTAAAATTTTTAATAAGAATTATTTTACGTGTCCGAATACATATGAATTTGGATAGTATAATAATTTGGTTCTTTAAACTGATGTTTCATGTGAAGAAGTTCTGTTAAGAACGAAACACATTGCGGAATTAAATGATTTAATAATTTTTAATTGTAATCTAAATACAATTCTAAAATAAAAAATATTCACTTTCTTGAAAATAATTTATGAGAATTTGATATACTTACGTTATTATTTATTTCCTTAAAGGAAATTGAAACTTGAGTCAAAATACTGGAGAAGAATAATTTATTATTTAAGAGAATAGGATGATGTTATTTTGTATTGAGGTTTGTATTAATTTGTAATTTGAATCAATGGAATTATATAAATTCATAAAAAATATATACTTACGCCATTGTGATTGTGTTCAGATCTCATTTACCAATATACATGTTACGGGTGTAACGCCACATATATTGGGGAGACTTCACGTCATCTCTGTAAGAGAATCCAGGAACACAGTCGCAATGAAGGTGGAAGTAACATTGCAAGACATAGAAGACATTGTGAAGGAGATATAACTTCACAACACTTTAAAATTCTGTGCACTCAATTTAAAAATTATTGGGAGAGAGTGACATGTAAAGCGTTATATATAAGATATTTTGATCCTAAAATTAACGTTCAAACTGCACTCTCTACAACTTTGTTGAGAGTTTTTAAATGATGTACTGATTACGTTTTGATTACATAATCATTCACTGCACTATATAAGTAAATTTCGTTTGAAAAATCATTTGTTCTGACGATGACGGTTAATCCGTCGAAATTAATATATATTTTCAATTGGCTTTCGAATTTTGATTTTAATAATTTGCCAATTTTATTTCAATTTATTCACAATTATAAAAATTAATGATTATTTAAAAATCTTACAAAATTTATATATAATAAACAAAAATTTATAATTTTGGAGTGACTCAAATCGATGAACAACTTTAATAAATTAAAAACTTTGCAAGTGACGAAAAACTAAAATTTTGTATTAAACATAAATTTCGCAATGTTTAAGTAAAAATATTATATAAAAATTTCATTAATTTTATTTTTTTAATCAAATTTAATTCTTCCATCTCTTTGGAATCAGACAAAAGGAGCTTGCAGAGAGTGAGTACGACCGTTGAGTAATGTCTCTTTCCATTTAGCCCTTGTTCTTTTATTTTACAGTAAGTTAAATAAAATTAAATTATTTTCATAAACATTTTAATAAGTATTAATCATAATTAAATTAATTAATTATTAGGATCGTAAAAGCATTATAATTGAACATCACAGATCATTCTTTCTTTTGTCCGGAAAGTTTACAAAAATTTTCTGTGTTACAATAAGAACAAAAACCAAAACCCTTTTTTAGATTTATTTTTAAATTATTTGAAAAGCAAAAAAAGTTCACAGATGTTTCACAATCAATTGAAAATTTAATGGAAAATATTCTTAATAATATTATTATTTTATTTTATGTTAAATTAAATTTTTAAATTAGTTCCATGAATCTTCTTTTTCTATGTCTATTTCAAACAATTTTCTCTTTGAAATTGTTTGCGGTTAAAATAGTTGTGGATTTTAATTTAAATTTCAATTAATAATTAAAGAAAATTAAGTTATTTTTTAAAAATCTAAAATAAATGCTTAAATGATATAGTTACGACAATATTTAAATACTGATTCTTAAAATGGGGGGATGTTATTCAATGGGTTAAAGTGTGTGATTACCAATGATTCATATCACAACCTCTCAAAATGCGAATCGAAATTCATAGGTAGAACTTCATCCACTTCCACAAAAATATATTTTCTCTTATTCTACTAAAGTTTGTCATAGTGAGAGAAGACTTCCTCGTGCACCGTCTTGATACTACATTACATTTTCATTATGTGATTCTAGCATTAGGATTAACTCTTTATCACAGTCCTTATATTTAATTGTATGATATATTAATTTTTATTTGTAATATCTTGAAATATCAATCATTTACTCTGTATCAGTACCATTAAT
The DNA here is from genome assembly GCA_001938485.1 of Girardia tigrina. Lineage (NCBI taxonomy): Eukaryota > Metazoa > Platyhelminthes > Tricladida > Dugesiidae > Girardia > Girardia tigrina. The sequence continues at coordinate 11,595 of MQRK01241819.1, read as the reverse complement.
GGAGCAATATTCTAAGCAGCTCACTCCAGATGGTTGATCCAGAGCAACCACATAAACTACCGTTCATAAGTTTGAACGAGTTTGAAGTAAAACATTTTTATGTCGTTATTTTATTTTTTTCAATCACACTGTGCATATTTACACGAAAAGATAAGTTTATGATGCCTTAAATTAGTTTTCAAATTTTGAAATATCAATTTAATTTCAAAATCTCAAAATATATAAAACAATTTTTTTAAGCTTAATTGCTATTATTTTAATGTATTTATTGGCATTTAAATTATTGATTTTTATTGGTAATACATGCTTACTATATCAAAATGAGTCAATTTAAAAATGAGTAAAATGTCAGTTTATTACAGTGTGCTACAAAAATACTGAAACTAATTTTATGCTTTTATTATTTATGTTTCTTATTTTAAATTTTATTTTTTAGTCTAAAAATTGAACCAAATAAACAAATATTTTAATTTTGAAACAGACCGGCAAATCGAAGTGTGAAATTGCCAGAATTTGACAATTTTCAGAAGCAGGAGTACGAGGTTGTTTGATTTGATATCATCAAACTGGATCGAATATTGATAGAAAACGTTCTGGCAGACCATCAAAAATATATAAATATGACGATTGACGCACTGGAAAATTAGCGAAGAAGATCGAGTCAAAACTGCAACTCATATTGCAAATTAAATCCATACAAATCTACCGAACCTTATTTCAGTTTCAACAATAAAACCTCGATTGCTCAAGAGAGATCAATTCGAAAGAATTACTGCGAAAAAACATCTCCTTCGTTTATTAAATTAGCAAAAGTGTTTAGGTTTTGCTACAAGGTACGAAAATTAAATAACAGATAAATGAAAATGTGTACTTTGGACTGAGGAGTCCAAATTTGAAATTTTCGGAAATAAACGACGACGTTTCCTCGTAAAACACCAGTTGAACGTTACAAGGCTGAATATTTTATACCTACAGTGAAACATGGCGTTAGCTCAGTGATGATTTGGGAATATTTAGGTTATCATGTTGTTGGTACCTTAGTCAAAATCAATTTGAATAATGAAAAATATGAAAATGAACAATATCATCAAATACTTGTACGAAGTTCAATTCCCTAAGGTATAGATTGGTCATGGTTTCTTTTTCAACCGGATAATGAGCCAAAACCAGAATTTAAATCATACATTTAAGCTATTTCAAAGATATTTGAAGTCAAAAGAGAATGGTGTGAGAGCGGGCGCAGTGATTGTGCAGCCGCGACGCTCTAGCGCTGAAGGGTAGACTCTGGGTCGGGGGATAAACAAATTCGTAACTCACATTTTCCTGGTCCATGATATGCCAGGCTAATTCCAGTGTCGATCAACTGTTGTTGGTTTTGATTTTAGAAATTTTTCCATTCTTCTAATTCGTCAGACTGGGAGGGAGGAGAAACTCTTTTTGGGCTGTGGGCTCGAAATTTGGTGTTGGAGGAATTAATAATTTCTTCTATATAATCCACAATAGATTCATCAGGCACGAAATGAGAATGAATGACGTTTTTTGATTTAACAAATTGAGATCAGTGGAAGATTTGGAATTTCGAAATATCTGAATATTGTTACTGATTGATGAAACCGAAGTGCACAAATTCATGTTGGATTGGTGTCGACATTCGTCACGGAAAATAAACAGAGAAAGACAATTGAGCGTGGAATCATTGATTTCCGATAATATTTCCTGCGACTGTTTTTGATACTCGTAGTATGAACTTTAATGACTCTGTCTAAGATCTTGAGACACGTCACACTGACTGCACTGCCCGCTGAGATCTCTTTCACGATCAACTCACCCTTTGGAGAATTGCCTTTAATCACTCTCAGTCCGAATCATCTTTTTTTAACATTTTGTAGTTTGATTTCAATTCCGCTCATTAAGATTATTACCATTTAAATTCACACGTCTTTTTTGCATAATAATTCAATCACCAATTTATTCGGAACTCAATCGAAAAACTTATTCTTCATTGACAAACGAAATAACAATAATTAATCAGTCCGACAACCAAAATTATTGTCGTTTTGTTGCAATTTAAATTATCAAATTTTCAAATAAAGCAAATGGTAGCTCACGCATCAATTGAACAAAGAAATTCGTGCCACAACAATTTTTTATTTTTCAATTCAAATAAGAAAAAAAAAATTAATAATACAGTTTTTTGGAAGTACATTTTGCGTCAATGGTACCAGGAAACACGCATCAAAGCCTTTGAGAAGGCAGTATTTCCATCATTGATTAAGCAACTGATCTGTCGTCTTAATAAAGATACTTTGATTGCCGGCTTCAGAGGTAGTAGTTTGTATCCTCTGAATGAAAATTGTCCAAAAACGAAAATAGTAAGTTCTGTCCCTCTGAACCAAATAGTAGTGCCTCAACTTCAACGAAACACCATCTCTTTACTGCTATTGCAAAGACTATACCTCCGGCAGTCACTACTGATGGGACATCAGCATTGAAAAGATCGAGTGGAAAACGCGCACGAATCGACAGAAGATTTGGAGAAATATTGACAGAACAGAAGTGTTTGGATCGTTTAAAAAAATCAAAAATCCACTTTAAAGAAAGTGTTAGTGATGTAGACATTCCACCACCACTTTCAATATAAGCTACATCCATACTAACAGCTCGAAAACGTTGTTCACCATTACGTTTTCGCGACTGATTATCCTGACTTTGTTGATATTCAGCTGTTGCTACTTTTGAATTTGATTCTATGGGTGTTTATATTACTTTCATAATTCTTCTAAAACATCTGCATCTCATGGATTTCATTATTTTTCATATTGTTATGATATTTCTACAGTTGAAATTCATACTGTCTGTCATGGTCGGAATAGCCCCACCCATGGGGCAATTGTGACCACTTATATTTTTGATAAGATGCACGGGAAGGAGCACAGAAATTATAACACTTAACGAAATATTGACACAACACGAAGGTGCTTTAGCTGCCAAAACAGCTTTTCCTCTCTCTTCTTTAAAAAATTAGAACATTAAAAATACTAAAAAAGTGGTCGGATTAGCCTCACGTCACCTGTTTAATTTTTGTTAAAATTTTAAATTAAAAAACTGTACGAATTATTTGATGAATTAACAATTTTTACTAGTTTCTCATAGATCTAATTTTAAGATATCTGTCGTTATTTGAGGAATTTTAAAATAAAAAAGGAAAAAATATTAATTTTATTATGTAAATTTTTAATTTAATGTGAGTTTTATTTTATCGAAATAACTGAAATGTTTTGGCGAATTTTGAAAGGTTGAAATTTTTGAGATCGTCATTGTGTGTCTTTTGTCTTTTTGAATTATTTGAAAATAAATTATTTTTGGCGCAATTCGTCATTTTGTTTTCTTTGAAAAATTAAGTCGCCATTTAAATTGAATTATTTTGAATCCAAATCATTTCAGCGGTAGATATGAATTTGTCTGATTTCAGTTTACCTTAATTCGATGATTTCATGAATTTCACTGTTTATTTTTCACGGTTTTGATTATTTTATGTCGAAATAAAGACAGAGTGTTGACGAGTTTGTTTGTGATGATGGTGGTTCTGTGTTCCTTTCGAATTACATTGGCGAGTTGAACGCTTCCGGTTCGAAAAATTGTCCAATCATGATTAATTTGATATTTATAATTATAATGACGAAAATCCACGATCGAAAGCAATCGATTCACTTCGGTGAGTAGGAAATGAAAGAATTAAATCAGAAAATCAAGAGAATTTCGAGTAAATTAAAAAGTAAATTTGTCCCCCGACCCCATGACCGCCCCAAATTATAGGGTGCACGCTGCGCACGCTCTCGCACCAGTCGTCAAACATCATCTGTTATAGTGGTTATGAATACTGCATTACTAGAAACTCTTAACATGTCATAATTTGGCACCAGTTTTGATTTTATGATTATTTTTACTAATATTTCTAGAATTTTAGTATAAGTCCATAAACTGCTTATATTTATTATCTGTCTCTATTACGAAAGCTGACATTGTTACTAATAATGATGTTAGTGTTGAAAACAGCTTCAGGAATATTAAAAAAATTTCACATGATTTTTTAAAATATTTTTACTTTTATTGTTTGGAATTTAAGTAATAATAGTTATTATTATATGTGATTATTATTATTTTTATCCAACCTAAATCCAAAGTCTTCTTAGCACAGGATTTTAATGGAACGAAGAAGAAAAGTTCCGCATTTAACCCTTGGAAGCTGTAATCTTTGAAATACTTTGTTATTCTCTAATCCTTCGGGAAACAAATCCTTTATTAATTGCTTGTTGAATAAACCTATAGTAAATGTTTTTTAATTCTTAAAACAAAAAACGATATTTAAAAAATTTTAAAATAATTTTAAATTGTAAGAAAATTTCGTATCTAACGTTACCTAAGCAAATTTGATCTCTGTTCAAACATCCATAAAATGTTAAATATTGCAAGATACGTCGAGAGTTTACAAGAAAATTTTAAAAGGAAAATTCAAAAAGATTTTCTTTTTAGATACGGTTTTAGCTTTCTGTAATATGAGAGACTCACAACAACAATAATAATACTAAAAAATAATAATATTGTTTTGTAAACAACACATCTGTAACTCCATTCGACTTGTGTTTAGATTTAGCTTAATCAGTATTCATGCAATGAATAGAATGTCACATACATTGCAAATAAACGTCACGTTATTTTTACAAACGAATCCAATAACACATTTGACCTTAATAATATTGTAATAATATAAGAGGTACACATAAGTAATCAATTGTTTTTAGTGTGGAATATTTGTTTCAGGGGAATTATTGATGTTATTAGAGGCATTGAGTTTTTTGATAGTTTTGTTTCTTGCTTGTAGAATGTAATTTGTTATAAGAAATTCCAACTCCGTAACATCACTTGTGAGATTAGTTGCTATCATGTTAGAAATTGTTTGAAATCACAGCTTTCTACCATGTTTTTTCTATGTTAACTTTTTCTCATAATTTTATCTTTCGCATATTTTTCTTTCTTGTAATATCGCAAATAATCTGAAGTACATCAGTATTCGGAGGATGTGATACATTTAGCATCATGAATTGGCAATCCAATAACCACTCTGTGCAAACATATTCGAAGTGGGTAGATCATTGGATTGTTTTAAGAATCAATTTTTACCGTGCAGTCGAAAAAGAGAGTAAGTCAGCGTTAAAGTTAAATCTCCAAATTCAGAAGTCATAATATCAACAAGTAGAATATATTTAATATTTACAATCTTTTTAAAATACTTGAACAAATAAATAATCAGAACTTCCCCTCTTTTATAATTCGTTTTTAACTTTCTTAATCCACTCAATTCTTCGACGTATTTATGTTTCCATCTTTCAGATTTGTAGTTCTGACAAATATGTGGCGATATATGCCTTAAATTTGGGACAGTCATTCAAATGGAAAAGTGTCCTAACAAAGAGTTTCAGTTTGTAGGATCTTGTTTTACAAAAACTTTCTGACCAACCTCGAAATGTCGATTTTTCCTCTTTTCTCTCTCCCAATTTTCCAATTTTACCGCTTTCTCTAAATTTTCTCTTACCTTCATCTTGATCACGTTGCTCTCTTCAGTTTCAACAATTCCTGCTACATCATGTAAGTTTATTTTTCTACCAAACACAACTTCGAAGAGCGAATATCCTGTCGTACTCTTATCTGTTTCATATAGAATGAATTCTATCTTCGGAAAAATTTGCAACCATAATCGTTTGTCTGTGTCTCCTCTGCTTGTTTCTATCCTTACTCTCACTGTTCGAATAGTTCTTTCTGCTAGCCCGTTTTATTGATGTTGAAATAGGCTACTAAATCTTTGTTCGATTCAGAATCTCCTGCAAAAATCTTTAAATTTTCCGCCAGTAAAACACTTTCCATTGTCTGTTAATATTGTTTTTGGCTTCCAATATCTATATATCCATTTAACAACACGCATTGAACTATCGCGTTTTCGTTTTGAGTTTTAATCTCTGTCAAAGAGATTAATTTCGAAAGCTGGTCCACCATGAATAATAGATTTGGGTATATACTATTCCTGTCACACTTATATATCCATCACAATTTGCTCTAAAAACTAGTCACTTCTTATAGGAATCAACTTCTCTTTTGGTTTTTTCGTTTAAAATCTTTCTATGTATGTATTCCTAACATTCTCCTATAACGATTTGCACCTCTTTCACGAAATCTGGTAGCATAAAATGATTTTGGATATATTTATTTGTCTTTTTGATACCTACATGATATAAATCTCTGTGTATTTTCCTGATGAAATCTCTTCTAATTTGCCTCTGAACCAATGGTAACACACAATTTCCTTCTTGCCTACCTAATAACTCATTCTGATAAACTAATTTGTCCTTCACTAGTAATAACTCTTTGGTGATTTCATTCTTTTTACCCTCTGCAATCTTCTGTATTTGTTTCAACTAGTTCAACTCTGAGCACTTTTTTCTTTGTCTTTTATTGTTTGAATTGTAGAATGAATCACCACTGTATTTCATCCTTGCTATTGTTGATTTTGGTTCTTCAAGTTTGGTTTCACATTCTTCACAGACGTTGTCATATATACGTGATAATCAATCTGCATTTCCAAGTTCGTCACCTTTTCTAAATTTCAAATCAAAGTCGAAATTTGGCACATTTGCTAACCATGTCTGCAATTGAGGAATTAATGGTTTGGATTTACTCTTCATACATACCAGGGCTTTAGGATCAGTTCTTGCTGTAAATCGCTTGCCATATAAATATTGTTTAAAATGTAAAATGAACTTTTGTAAAAATAATAGTTCTTTTCTTGACACACAGTACCCTTTTTCATGCGTGGTTCAAATCATCAATGCATACGCGATTACTACTTCTTTCTCTTCTGATATCTGACTTAATACTGCTTCTATCGACTTGAAGGATGTATTTATATCTAACATGAAATTATTATTCGGGTGCACATATACCAATATTGGTTCACCACATAGCTTTTAAAACTTTGTTAAAACTTCAGTTGCACTCGTCTGACCAAATATCTCTTTACATTTTCCGCCACATGCACTGTGCAAAGGTGCTGGTAATTCTGCGTTATTCTTGATAAACCGTCGATAGTAGTTAACAGACCTACAAATGCTCGTAAATTTCAAGTACACTTTGGAATCGGAAAATTCTGAATTTCTGCCACTTTCAATTTATTTGTTGAGACACCTTCTTTGTTAATTGTATATCCAAGAAATACCAACTCACAAACTCCGAATTTGCATTTCACTTGATTGACGTTTAAACCTGCTTTCTTCAGTCTATTCAATACTTTTCCTAATAGTCTCTTATGATTTTCTATTGATTTTGAGAAAATTAAATTTAGGTATATTACTACTCCAGATAATAGCAAATCTTCAAATAATGAATTCATTATTATCTGAAACGTTCCAGTTGCTTTTGAAAGTCCAAACGGTACACGGTTAAAACAATACTGTTGTGTTCTTGTGAAAAGCGCAGTTTTTTTCTTGAGTACTTTCATCCAGTGCTACTTGATGGTATGCTTTGCATAAATCCATTCTTGAAAAATCTGGAGCCACCAAGAGCATTCCTAAACATTTGGATGTTTGACATTTGAAAGGAAACTTTCTTTGATACACCATTTAACTTTCTGAAATCTAAACAAATTCAAATACCTCCATTTTTCTTTAGCGTTATGACTAACGGTGAGTTCCATTCACTTTCACATTTCTGAATTATTTCTACCTTTTCTTATCCTTTCAAAAATCCTTCAATTTGATTTTCAAAATGAATAGATTGCCTTCTTGGATTCAGAAAATCGGTTTACCTTCTCTTTCAATTTTATGAACCACTATATCCGTAAATTCCAAATCGCATTCTTATTTCATGAAGATATCATCATATCGTTTCACGAGGTCTTCAGTCGTTTGTTTTGCTCTTGCAGCTTTAAATCTTTCTCAATCATCATAACTGACTTCGTAATAGGTTTTTAAAGTTTTATTCCAAATTTATGCATAACGTTAACACCTCCAAAGACTACCCGTTAGATTGCTTTCACCACTAAAATAATTACCGCATTGCACTCTTCTTTCCATTTCAACTTCACTGTCATTTTTCCCAAACACTTATGACCTTTTAAAAACGCTCTCTTTAGTATAATTGGACTTTCTAATCTGGGTTGTCCGATTTCCAACCAAACATTCTCACTAATAACTGAAACACCTGCTGCTTATTTTACCAAAGACATTATACTTGATACAGATGCAAGTTTTGATGCGACAGGGGCGGTGTTATCACAGAAAGATGAATGTGGAAGAGAAAGGATAAAGTGCGTATGGATCACATAAAATGAAAAAAACATGAACTAGGCTATTGTATTACAAGGAAAGAACTAGTAGCAATTTATTATTCCACAGAGCATTTTAAACATTTCTTGTATGGAAAAAACTTTTTGTTGTTATTACGTTTATGATGACTACAAAAAAACACTATCACACCACAGTTCCAAATTAAATTTTCTGAGTAGTCTTGACATGAAAGTGGAATATTGAATAGTATTAATAAAAATATTAATAGTCATATTTGTGTTCTAAATAGACATGATAAATGACGTTTGAAAGCAGTTTCAGATACCGCCTTCTACTTCCGTCCTATTGTTTTGGTCTCTAAATAATGAAATATCCCTAAAACGCATATAAGGTAGCAGCAGTAGTCAGTTTATGAAGTTTATGTTATTAAAACAAAAGTGTAACTTTAAGCATACAGTGAATCATAATGTAAGTTTGCTTGAAAATATTATTATGATTCTATATTTTTCGGTCAGATTATCTATCAAAACTGCAAGAAAATTTAAGTGTGAATTTTATATATTTAATATAGTAACAATTTACGGAAAAAAGAGTTTTAAAAGATTTTTTTCAAAAGTTCATTCAGCGTACTTTTAAATAAAATGTTCCATATGCCTTTTTAAAAACGTATCATTAATCTTGCACTGAGGAGTTACGTCGATAAAATATGTTCACCAAAATTTCTTTCAAAGGATCTTTAATTCTTATGTCCAAAAACTTTTGCAATACCAAATTGTGGAGTATATCATCCTTGGGTAGCACATACTCTGTGCCTTACAGACATATAGTGGTTCTATATTCCTACCAGATAGAATGCACGTGGTGCGTTTAATAAATACCCGGCCTGACAAAGAAAGAAATTACAAAAGGCTCATATTTCTAACACAACAAGCTTAACTGTATATATGCATTATTTTTCAATATAATTTACATTTTCGTCCACACACTTCCGTCAATGAATAATCAACTCAGAAAAAGGCTTTCTGAAATCTTCTGGGGGGCATATGTGGAAAATAAATTCTTCACGGTAACCTTCAAATAGACTTGGAACTAAACTGGATCCCTCTCAAGTGCTTCTGGACTGTGTGACCGATGATGCTCAAGCAATGGTCGAGTAACATTAAATGTGGCCCGAGAAATACCCTTTTTGTGCATTAGTCCATTATCGTGGAGAAACCATATTTGCGTCTCCTTCTGCTTCAGTCTATTTATTCTGGCGGCCGCCACAAGTTAGCTGTAATAGACAAAGTTGATAGTGATGTCTTTACCCTCGAAATCCATGAGAATAACACTTTTATGATTCTATAAATGGAAGACATCATCGCTTGTCCATGACATAAAGTCATTTGCATCTTCAAATGTGGTGCTTGACTGTAAAAATTGGGGGGTCGAGAGATAAATGACTCCACTGAAATGATCTCAAAAAAGAGTACAGATTAATTGATGAAGCCAATCACACAGAAATTCTGGAATACCTCAAGGAGGAATATCACCTACAGAAAAATTTCATAACGATTCTTCAAAAGCAAATTGATATTTTTCAGAATATCCATGTAGAAATTAATACTATTTCTTTTAAACGAATTTAGAGTCAGCGAAAATCGAAATTTATAGTCAAATGAAATTAATGAATTTTTATTTTTTGGACGGTTTTAGTTGCTTCCTATCCCAAAATATTCTAAAAGACAGACTTCTGCATATAAAACGAATTGTGATTTTGTCGAAATTTAGTGTGAAAACCATTAAAAAAGGAAAGTTTAGTTTTGTTTAAATAAATCAAAAAATTGTTATGCGTAAGTGTGGGTTTTGAAATAAGATTTTCGAGAATTGAAGTTTGGTTTTCGCGTGAATTTTGCAAAATCAATTTTTTGAGCCAAATATGACAACTTTTATTAACGGTATGAATTTCCGTCGAGAAATTGAATATCGAACAAATCGTCGAAATGAAACGACAGAGACTTTTAGAAAAGGAAAGTGAAAGCAATAATGATATTTTGTTGAAGAAGTTGTGCGATAGGAAGTGTAATTACGATAAAGTGAAATGCACTATTATGAAAGGTGGCAACACGAACGTTCTCTATTTGTGTAGGTACATTATCAATGCTGAAACGATACAGTGATACGATAATTACGACGATATGATAATAATGTTCTTCGTCTCCACAGCGTCGCAGATTGAAAGTCTTAACTTCCTCCTGTGGGATTGTGATTTGGCCCCCCATGACCCGGACGACGGCTCCCGACACTATGATCCAAACCTTTGCAATCACCAGATGGCTTCTTTCCAAGTATTTTCTACTCTCCTTCTTCACTCTTTGTTTCTGATATACTGAATGGATTTTCATCCTTTGTAATCAAATTTTCTAAGAAGGTCTTGCCATGTTGGTCCCACAGGTTCAAGTTGTTCTGAATGCATTCCAAGTAGTTGCGCATCATTTCATCAGTCAAGAAGTGGGATACGAATCTGGAACACAGTTTTCTGATACTCAGAAATTTCAATTTGGCGTGCGTTGTACCAAAACTGATGTTGAACTTTGTTAAAAGCATTTTCATGGTAATTCGTTGCTCTTCTTGGACCATCTTCTCCACTTTTTCATCAACTGTGTCAAAAATGTCTTGTAGTAGACTTGATTTTTCTTATTCAAAAACGGAGGTACGACCTCCATTTAATTCTCTGACACAATATTTATTAAGGATCAAAGATAGGAATTCATGTAGGTAGGTTGATTGGAAAGTACACAAATTTCTCTGTACGTCGTCTTCTGAAACACAAAAAACACGATAAATTTGCTTTATTTACGTCTGAAATAATCGCACTGATGAAAATTCTAAATGTCATAATATGAATTTTAATGCATTTGATAAAATAAAACAATTACCACAATTAAAACTTATATTCATTTATTTATCTGACACAAAGACTAAAATTTGGTATTATTTATTATTAAAATTTGGTATTTTTTACATTAGGTCCGCTACTTATTGAATGCATTAAGCATTATTTTGTAACTTATTTGAATATCTCTGTTCGAATGTGTCCGTTCATTGATCTGTATTTTTTTAATTTTTTAAAACAACAACAAATATTAAAAACAGGAAATTATATATAGATTTAATTCATTTTTATTGGTAAAATGACAGAACAGCTAATTGGTTTATAATGACTGTTAAAAATTATATATAAAGCGAATGTAGTCTAAGTAAAACGGAGAAGATACAT
>MQRK01241817.1:8855-22372 GCA_001938485.1 Girardia tigrina | reverse complement strand
AAGTTAATTTTATAATTTTTAATTTAATTTAATTAATTTAAATGATTTAATTTTACTCTCATTTTAATTATTTAATTATTTTAGTTTAATTTAATTTTATTTTAATTTATAAAATGGGTCCAAAGTAATCGCAGCGCGACCAATATATATATATATATTATATATACATATTATTATTATATTATATATTATTTTTTTTTGGATAAATTGGTCGTATGTTGTGTTCATTTACCGAATGTATTTGTCTGTAAGTCTTTTTATGTGAGTGCACTGGACCTTGTTATTTTTGTTTCAATCTTCTTGTCTCAGTTTTGATCTCGAATGTCTTTTATATTTATGTATTTAATTTTATTTTTTTATTTCAAAAGATTGTTCAATGCTTTCGAAAAATCGTCGACTCGACGTCTCGGTAAATTCGAATATTGGTGAAACGATATGTCACCGCGAACGTTATTTCCGATACCTTTTTGGCTAATGCTCCTATCAGGGATATATTTTGCTTTCGTTATAGTTTTTTAAATAACGTTTATTTCGTTTTTCAATTCAACTAAAATATTTATATATGAAATCATCAAGCGGCTGCATGGGCGTTATTATAATAATAGTAATGCCATGCCAAATTGGATTAATTAATTAACAATGAATCGATAAATCGATTAAATAATTTTTACTTTGAAAAATATGATTTTATTTACCATTTGTATGGCGTAGACAATAACATGTTAATATTTCGTGTGACCAGAAATTAAAAGGATTTTTATAATCTGTGCTTTTTTTATTATAGATTGTTATTTTTATTGTTAGTTGCTTATTAACTAGCTTCGAACTAGTCTAACTTAATACTTTGAGATATTGAGTTAGGCTGGTTTTGTTATTTTGTACATTTTGTCCAATAGTAAAAATAGAAATTTGGTGAGTCTTATGGTTGATAGTATGATTGGTAGGGTATTTTGATGGTTTATATGTAAATTTTGATGGTTGTTGAGGTACATTTGATAGTCGATAGGTATTTTTGAAGGTTGATATATGGTAAATTTGATGGTTGATGGTATAGTTGATAAGGTATTGTTGATGGTTGATATAGTAATTTTAAAGGTTGTTAAGATAAATTTTGATAGTTGATATGGTAAATTTTATAGTTGATTGTATGACTGATAAGGTATATTGGATAGTTGATATGTTGATTTTGATGGTAGCTGAGGTAAATGTGAGGGTTGATGATATGGTTGATGAAGTACTTTGAAGGTTGATATTGTATTTTTGATGGTTTTTGAGGTACATTTGATAGTTGATGATATAGTTGATAAGATATATTTGACGGTTGATAGTATGATGGTACTGGTTGATAAGGTAGTTCTTATAGTATTTTATATATTATTCAGCATTTTCTGTATTTTTTACATGTTCAACTGTGTATTGAAATGATGAATGCAATACGTCGACATTATGGATGCAATACGTTGACATGATGGATGCATGACGATATCACCTTGGATACGATCACGTTTTGAATGGTTGATACGATATTGGTTGATAACATAGTATAATATCATAATATAATACATACTGTAATAACCCCACAGATTTCTAACACTCATTACAAAGGACAATCTTATTTTTTTATCTTTTGCAAAGGTATTTGTGTTTTTGGGTATGAGTTCAACAACCTTTTATCTTTATGTAATCTACATTTTCCTCTTCGTTTGTGATTAAAAAAACATTAAATCTTATCTAATGTAATACTTTGTAATTTTCAAAAGCCTTTATGCTATGTAATAGTGCTCGATTATGTATCAATGAAATTTATTTTATTTTATTTTTTGTATTTTTATTATTTTATTTTATTTATTTATTTGAGTTTATTTTTAACTGGAAGAAGAAGGAAGACAAGAAATTACAAGAAAGAGAGATAGGAATAATGCAATGGAAATTATATTATAGGATCTAAAATTAAATTAACGATTACAAAATTAAAAAATCAATAACCTTATAATCTTGTCGACGATAGTTGGACTTTATTAATAATTATTCGTTGTGGAAAGTTTTGAACTAGAAAGTTTTTGTGCCAATAAAATTTTATGCCAATTGGCTAGTGCGATTTATTTATTTATTTAGTTTCTTTCTATTGGTTGATTTGTTACGTGTAAATCTTCTCGATTATTTTTGTTCACGAGTAAAGATAGATACTTGGCATTTCGTTCAAATATCTGTTTTTACATATACCTATAATACAGTGCGTTCAGAAAGTCACTGTGCACCTTTCATTGTCTGATTTATTTTTAGATAATCAGCGTTGTAGCAGACTTTTTGAATGCAAATTTCTATTACTGTTTGACAAGAAAGGAACTATTAGCTTTACAAGAGTTCATGTTACATTTTAATCAATATTTAATTTAATTTAATTTAATCGCATCGCTTAGGTGAAGTTAAATCAAATGCAAGGCATCGACATTTTCATGTAGATGTCTCGATAACCGACTAATGGCTAGCACCTCTGCCTTTGCTTCGTCACACTCTCTAGTTATACTCTCTTAAAGGGAGCAACTAGGGGTTTTTGACTGCATGTTTGTTAAGCAGTGCCGTCTTTGATTATTTCTTCGTTAGATATATAGAGAAGGTGTCGGCTATAATGCTTGGTGCATATTTCAATGTTTCGTTTTGCTACTCTTGTGGTGTATGTTTTGACTTCATCGTCATTCCATCCAATAAAATGAAGAATGGAAGTGTTGTCCGGATGACATCTTCCAAGACATCCGACTACAAAGGGGAAAATCTTAACTTCATTTTTATGGAAACGTTCTATGAGGTCCATTTGAACATCGAGGTAGTGGTCGCAGGCGTCTTTGAATTGTTTGTCTGCGTCCCAAGGGCTTTTTACTTCGAGTATCCATACGTTGGGTCCAAGCATGGGCGTCCCCAAGGGGGGGCAAAGAGGGCAGTTGCCCCCCCCTGGAAACTTGAATGATTTATCATTTTAATTGTATTATGTCGATCTCCCATAGTCTCAGAAAAAAAGTTATTTTAGTCTAAAATCTTACTAAAAGGCTTTTAGTTAAATTTTTTTTAATAATAATATTTTGAAATTATGTGGCAAAACGGAAGTCCAGCCTTAAATATTATTAGAATTTCTAATTTAGAAAATTAAGATTGTAAACACTTTGGTAAATTTTTTTAATCGTTTTATTAATCTCCTTTTAGAATGGATATAAGAAAATATTTATTCTGTGACAAGCCCGAAAATAAAAAGCAGAAAATACAGACTCTAAGTGAACCTGAATCTGTTCCATATACTGAATTTAGTGACCATGCAGAAATTACTTATCCTATGAATGATCGAATAGAAGAGTCAACTACACAAGAAAACACAAATGAAAATATGTACGATATTTGTGCACATATCAGTGTTTCTTCTATTCCATTTGATTTAAAATTAAAGATTCTCCTAAGCACAACAGTTCCTAAAAAGAATACAATTTTAAAAAAGATTCAACTGGGAAAAGGGTTTTTCGATTTCTTTGGATAGAAGAATATTCACCATGGTTGTGTTATTCAATAATAAAAAAGGTACATTTTGCAAATATTGTGTCCTTTTTCCACCAAAGATTCATCGAGGTCTTCAAGGGACATTTATAAAATCTGCATTTATAAACTATAAAAATTTTCATGAAGCTGCTAGATATCATCTGATGTCGCAATGGCACAAAGAAGCAACTATTGATGCGCAAAATTTTATTACCGTTAACAAATATCCCGAGAAAGATATAATTAGTCAAATCGATTCTGCAGCACAGGCGACTATAAAATCGAATTGAATAAAACTAGATTTAATTTTGTCTTCGATTATATTTTGTGCTACTCCTGACTTACCCTTGTGGGGAAAACATAGCAATGAAGGGAATTTAAAGGATTTATTTCGATTTCGAATTGAAGCTGGTGATATTACATTACAAAAACATTTGACCACAGCACCTGCAAACGCACAATATACATCTGTGAGAACTGAACATCAATTAATTGAATTTTGTGAATTGGAATTGAGAGATTCCATTATTTCAGAAGTCAATAAATCAATGGGCTTTCACTTGGTGTTCGATTTTTTGATGAAGCTAAAAACATTCGTGAAGAATTTGTTGACTTTGTGAAGCTTTTCGAAATGGATGCTAAAAGCATCAGTTCTGCAATTCTTAACAAGTGTGTGGAATATGGTTTGGATATGAGTAAATTGATTGGACAAGGGTACGATGGTTGTGCAACTATGGCCGGAAATGAAGATGGTGTTCAGGCGCAAATAAAAAATAGATATCCAAATGCTACTTATATACATTGTGCTTCTCATAGATTAAATCTAGTTGTTAATGATTTGAACATTGTCGCAGAAGTCCGTCAAAAAATGGAATAATAAAATCGATAATAACATTTTTTAGAGAAAGTACAAAACGTAGAGCTACTGTTCCCACAATTCCTCTTCTATCAGAAACAAGATTGACATCAAAATATCAAAGTATTTCCCTTTTCTCAAAACATTTTGGGTTTATTTTTAATAAACTAGAGGAAATGTCAACGAATTAGACTGGTTCAACAAGCCAAGAAGCTCATTGTTTATTAACGGCGACTAGTAATGGAATATTTATCGTTTGTTTAAAAATAATAGCCAAATATTCAGCCATTTTGGAACCAGTAACCCAGACTCTTCAGTCTGTACAATTAGATTTACAAGCTGCTCATCAACACGTTCAGGATTTAATTAATATATTTTTATTGCATCGAGAAAACTCTTACGAAAAATTTCATGAGATTTTTAAAGAATCATTCGATTTGGCTGCAAAATTATTCATCAATATTGAAATACCCAGGCGTTTTTCCAAGCAAAAATATAGAAATAATTGTAAAGGAAACACTCCTTTAAATATACTTTCGCCAATCAATATTTATACCATATTTGGATTTTTTAATATCTTCTTTAACGTCAAGATTTTCTAAAGATAACCAAACCATAATTTCAATTTCATCCAAAATGTATTATAAATTATATAAAACGACATTTTTAGAAAACGCAAAAAAACTTGGTGCACAATACAATATAATAAATTTACAAATCGAAGCTACAACATGGTACGAAAAATGGACAGTTTGTTCTCCATCAAGAAATTTTCCATCAACTTTAATAGACGTTCTTGAACATTGTGACTATTTTCCATCACTCAAAACAATTATAACTATCGCTTTGAGTTTACCAGTTACGACTTGTACGATTGAACGAAGTTTTAACACATTGAGACATGTTAAAACATGGCTAAGAGCTACAATATCAGAATCACGATTGTCCGGTTTATGTATGATGAACTTGCACTGAAAGAAAATTCAGGACGAAACAAACAAAACAAAGTTTATTGAAAATATAAAAAGAAATTTGATAAAAGACGAATGCAATTTTTACTTGCTGAATGATAAATTGTAATAATACATTGTAATACATAATAAATATATTGTATATTCATTATTTAAAATTTATTACTTATAAAATTGATTTTGTATAATTCTATTTTTATATTTCTATGCTTGTTCTATATCATTTAAAAACATTCTAAAAAATATTTCTTAATTTCCTGTTTTTATTTTTGCCCCCCCCCTGGATTTTTTTCTGTGGACGCCCATGGGTTCAAGGTCAACATAAATGTCCATAAACTTCCATGTTTTGTCTAGGAAAGTGTGTAATATTTTGGTGAAGACAGTGTTTTTACCGAATTTTTGCGAAGGAATTTTAAGAGTTCATCATTGATCTTGTCGTGTTTGTACTTTTTGAAATCCAAGGAGTAGTTGCAGTGGTTGATGATGTGGCTGTGCGTTTCTAGTTTCAGTCCGCATTTTCTACATAGGTTAGTCATTTCAGGTTGGAAAAGGTGATTACGGTAGTTACATGAGAGGAGTCCTAATCGGGCTTTGTGGATGAAGTACCAGTCTTCGAAAGTGATCCATCTTTTCATGATTGACTTATTTAACTTTTCGTTGCTGGTGCTAACGTCAAAGGTGTCATTTAATCTCTTATCTTGGAGTAATAGTTTCCTGTGTGCCTGGTTTATGTGGTTTAATAAGATAGAGGATATGGCCGCTTCGTTGGAGGCAATGACGAAAGCATGAAAGCAATGATGCATGACAAGCGATTCACAGCAAGAACTGATCATAAAGCACTGTTATATATGAAGAGTACTTCCAAACCAATAACCCCTCAATTCCTGACATGGTTAGCAAACATGACGGATTTTTACTTTGATATAAAGTATAGAAAAGGTAACGAACATGGAAATACAGATGGATTATCACGGCTACATGATGACGTCTGTGTACAATGTGAAACAAAACACGAAGAATAAAAATCAACAAAAACAAGGGTGAAACACATCAATACAGTAGTTAATCAGTGAATGGATAAAAGACGAACAAGAAAAGTGCTCAGGGTTGAACCAGTTGAAACAAGTACAGGAGATGACATAGGGTAAAAAGAATGAAATCACCAAGGAGTTATTACAACGAAAGGATCAATTAGTTTATTAGAATAAGTCATCGGGTTGGCAAGAAGGAAATGGTGTGTTACCATTGGTTCCAATGCAAATTAGAAGATATTTCACCAGGAAACTACACAGAGATTTATGTCGTGTAGGTATCAAAAAGACAAAGAAGTATTTCCAAAATCATTTTATGCTACCAGTGTTAAGAGAACTCACACATTTGACAGAACATTTATTACATTCACATTTCTTATCATCTTTATGATGATCAATAGTATTGATTTTACTATAATCAATCACTCAATTTTCAATATCTCTCATTATAATCTGAACTATACTTGAGAAAATTATTTTAAATCAATAAAATTATTTAAAAGTTGCAATAATAAAAATTAAAATTTGAATATTAAATCTAAATTTAAATAAATTAGTTTCAGATTATAAGAATCAAAATATTGATCATCCATCTGATTAGGAGAGGCACAATCCCAAATCAACACAAAACATTTAAACATGCAAACACTACAAAAAACAGTTACATATCCCATATTCCTCGCAATCAGATTTAGCAAAAGAGGTACAAACCGCTATAGGAGAATGCCACGAATGCATACACAGAAACATTCCAAGTGAAAAAACAAAAGAGAAGTTGATTCCAATAAGAAGTGACGAGTTCTTAGAGCAAGTCGTGAAGGATATCGCATATATGGGTGACAAGAATAATATGTACCCATATATGTTGGTCATGGTGGACCAGTTTCAAAATTGGTCTCTTTGACAGAGATTAGAACACAAAACTAAGACACCATAGTTTAATGCGTGTTGATAAAATGGATATATAGATATGGGAAGCCAAAAGCAATTTTAGCAGACAATGGAGAATGTTTTACTGGCGGAAAATTTAAAGATTTTTGCAGGAGATATGGAATTGAACAAAGATTTAGTAACCCATTTCAACATCAGTCAAACAGGTTGACAGAAAGAACAGTGAGATACATGATAGTAACAAGCAGAAGAGACACAGACAAACGATTATGGTGGCAAATTGTTCCGAAGATAGAATTCTGTCTAAATGCAACAGTACAGAGTATTCGCCCTTCCAAGTTGTGTTTGGTAGAAAAAGAAACTTATATACGACAACAAAAATAGCTAAAACGAAGAGCAATGTGATCAAGATGAAGGTAAGAGAAGATTTAGAGAAAGTGGCAAAACTAATGGAAAATTAGGAGAGAGAAAAGAGAACAAATCGACATTTCGAGGATGATAAAAAAAGTCTTTGTAAAACAAGATCCTACACAACTGAGAAAGGACACTTTCCCATTCGATGGACCCTACAAAAAAGACATATCGCCACACCAATTGGAACTACAGAATCTGAAAGATGGAAACATAATTCGTCGAAGAATTGAGTGGATTAAGAAAGTAAAGAAAAAGAATCTTAAAACATTTTAGTAACTGAAAACGTCGTAAACTTAAATGTCTCGAGAGACTAAACAATCAATCGTGAGAATGTATTCACTGCATTACCATGGCTTATCACAAACAATCCTAAGAGACAAATAATTTTTCAATAATACTTTAAGTTGCTTTTTTAAATAACTTTTTGTTATAATTATTTCTTTTTAATTGAAAATTATTTTTTTTGATTATTTAATTTCTTTTTAAGTTATTTTTTATATATTATTTAATTTATTATTTTTGATATCACCACAGCCAATACGCTCAAAGAAATGATCAAATATTTTCTGACACAAAAATTAGCAAATAGTTGACAGTTTAAAATTGATAATCGAACATCTCTTCGTTTTTTATTTCTTTTTTGAACATTTTTAAAACATACAATGTTGTTTCATAAAAAACCAATGACGTTTTCTTATGATTGACGCTAATTAGCCAAACTGATATATAAATTAGATCGACTTTCTTCAATTAAATACAAATGAGAAATCTAGTTGGCGGTTTCGGTTAATTTGTTAAAGGTTTTTTTTTGTCGATGAAAGATTAATTGATAGAAATGCTGAATGATCGAATAAATGAGGAATGTACATGTGAAGGCGCGCTGAATGTGCTGGCGATGGTCGCCATGTTGGGTTCTTGATCAAAATTATAATTCATTAACACCAAATTTTATTTCTAACACAAATAAAAATTATTAAAACAATTTTTCGTCGAGGAACTTTTCTTCGTTTTCTTTTTGACCAGATTTTTATATACAAATATGGAATTATAAATACTGATAAGCTATTTTAAAATTGAATTTTTTTTATTCTCTTTATTTTGAAAATTTACATTCCACTATTTTATGCAATTTAATTTAAATTAAAACCAACATAATTTATTGTAGTCATATTTTTATTAAATTAATAAAAATGATTTTTATTATTTTAGAGTTAGTTTAATGTTATTTTCTTTTATTTGTGAAAACGTTTTTAATTAATAAAAGATTTTAACGTTTTATTTATTATCAATATTTCAGTTTAAATGCCTTTTAATACCCACAATAATTTAAAATACAAAAATATACAATTTTAAATACAATTTAAATACAAAAAATAATTTACAGTATTCCAATTATTATTATTATTACGATACATTAATGAAAAAAGTTTTAATTTTAATTTTTTTTACGAAAACTGTTTAGAATTAAGTATTTGTCAAATCTCTAATTGGCAGAATTTCAAACTGATTTTAAAATTTAAAATTATCTGTTTTTTTAATTTACATCTCTGGCAACAAAGTTCATTATTTTATTTTTTAGAATAACTTTTAAAATTAGTACAAACATAATTATCCTGCTCTTTATATATTTCTTTTAAATCAATTATTTAAAAATCCATTATTTCCCAATTAATTTCATTTTAAGTTACAATTAAAATTTGATCATTTCCGAAAATAACTTTTTAAAATTAATTAAGATTTTTTTAATTTTAATTGCTTAGAAAACTTTTGATTTTAAATATTTCCTTATTTTAAAAATTCATTATAAAAATTAATTGTTTCAAAAATTTTAAGAGTGAGCCTGTCCTTCACACTAACAATATAATATTAAAAATGAATTACTTAAAGCATAGCAACTAATGTTGTAATTAAAAGTTTGTAAATTCAAAAGTCAGTTAAAAAACTTGTTGACAACAGGAATGATATGGATATGTTCGATATTATTTCAAGGAAATTAAACGCAACATTAACAACGAAAACTCGGAAATAATGATCATAATAATTGAGAATGTGATTGTAGCAGCAGGTTTTGATGTCGTTAGGCCTGAAATAATATAATATCATAGTCTTCTTTTAATTTAAAGTATATAATTTGTAATATTAAAAATATCTAATACTTCATTAAATTGTAAATACACCTACCATAGGAGAAAGATTATAATCATAAAAACTATTATAATCCCATGCAAAAGTACAGCTACACTATTAACTGAGTGCATTTTAGCAACTATTGGAAAAATACACATATCACATTATACAAGAGGACACCAATTTCGATAGTGGTGGAACAAGAAAAGAGCAATCGCGCCATAAAATCATCCATATTTTAGGATGTTCACAATATTAAGTACCATACTGTAAATAAAGTTGTTTATTATAAAAAACAAAAATATTAATCCAATTCAGTTATATGTACAAGGTGATGGATATGTATGGCGGAAGTAGGGACCTTTTATGAATGTTGGATCTCTCGTGCCATTACTCAATACTTCTCGGCTTGATATTTGTTACCATACCTGCTCAGTCTCAACTACTGAGGAGGATGAACGATTGCAATCTTGGGTCTCTCTTTGTACTGGTGTGAATCCCGATGAATCCGTGCTCCCCGCTCAATTTCCCAAATAGTCAGACTTGCAGAAATGCACTTAAATTATTTCAAGAAGAACTTTGTTTTTGTAATAACATTTTTTATATAATCTCGACTGTTTAACAGTTATTATCAAAACAAATGGTTGACTTTGGTAATGATAATTGATACCTTCAGATCCTAAATGATAATGTTTTCTTTATCTTAAAAAGAAAAGATACTTCTTAAGAACAATATTTCAACAAGACGATTCTACAACGGATGTAAAAATAGCGTCAAAAAATTTCTATCTTCCAATTCTTTGAAAGAATAATCAATAAAAATTTTAATAATCGTTGGCCTCAACATTCCCTTAATCTGTTTCCAGCAGATTTGTTACTTTTGGGTACTTTGAAATACCGAATGTATCAATAAAATCCAATGTACATCGAAGAACTAAAATTGTTTATTTGTGAGGAAATGTCCAATTTATATCAGGGTGAGTTAGAAAAGTATGTGAACACATAATATCTCGTGTACACAGAGTAATTAAAGTATATTGAGGAGTTTTTGATCATTTATTAGCTTAATACAATCTCATGTTTAGAGAATAAATTACATTTTCTTCCATCTTTCTGTCTTATTTTTTTACTAATTTGTTAGAATTTTAAATCATGAGCGACTTTAAATTTATTATAAATTTATAAATGTATTATGTTATTAGTAACTATTTAATTGCCAAAGGGAGTTGTAAAATTTTCTAGCAAGAAATTTTCCTACTACAAAAGATTTAAATAGTTATTAATAACATAATAAATTTATTAAAAAATGTAATAGCAACTTTCCCTTCTACAAAAGATAACTTCTGTTGACCAAGTAAAGTTCTATCCGCATAAAACATGGATATAGAATTTTTTGATTTTTATATGGAAAAAAATATGCAGAAAGCACAAATTTTGAATGGAAACCAACACAAACCTTTTTTTGAAGATACTATTACTGGACAATTGGGTTATTGACAATTGGGTAATGGACAATTTGGTAACGGGACAATATATATATATATATATATATATATATATATATATATATATATATATTCAATATGTATATATTCAATATCAAATTTTGCTCACATAATACAGATAATTGTAAGTATTAGTCACTATTGTAAGTACAGTAATTGTAAGTACATTGCATTTTAATTTTTTTATTGTGTCTTTACTTTTTAGAACCCATATGAAGTATTCAAAAACTGAAAGGAATAGGTCAGTTATAAGTTATCTTGGCTTTCACTATATATAGAACAAAAAATGAAATCTGACTCTTACACATGGAGGTGCAGACAACATTTCTCTGAAAAGTGCCATGCATTCATGAGCGTGAGAAATAATGAGATTATTAATTAGCCAACTGGCCAATCTCATGGATCATGTTCCAAAAATGTAAGATTAATATTGTCATCTCAAAAAGGATGAATGCAATTGGTGGAATTGGGGGCAATCCAAAGAATGCAATTGGCACTGTGCTTTCAGATATGAACCTGAGTACTGATGTTCTTGCACACATGCCAAAGTAAATCTCTATAAAATGAACTTTAATTAGAGTAAAAGCAGGAACTCCCACACCCAATCAAACCACTCCCTGGTTTCAAATACCAGATAAATATCAATGTATGATACTTCATGATTCTGGAGAGGATGATCCAGACAGAATATTGGCGATTTGCGAAAGAGAACTTTAGGTGGAGTTGGACAAACACACAATATTTAAGAATGGTACCTTTGACAAAACACAAAATATGTTCTATCAGTTGTACACATGGCATGAAAAGGTTGGAAATTCATATCCACCTTGCATTTATTTCCTTCTTCTGAGAAAAATTCAAAAGACATATAGAAGAATGTTTATTATACTGAAGGACCTTCTTCCAAACTTGTCTCCTAATAAAATCCTCATTGACTTTGAAAAAGTTTGTAAATTGACTGCACATGAAGCATTTCCTACAGTTGAGGTTGAATCATACTATTTGCATTTGTGTTGAAGCCTTGTAACCAGGGGAAAAATGGACATTCAGCCCACAAGAGCCCCGCCAGGTTGGGTTACCCGTTACCATGGCAACTGTTCATGTTGCCATAGCAACGCTTCCAGTTACCATAGCAACGGTTCCGATCACCATAGAAACGATTCTGATTAGTTCCAGGGTCCTTAGCCTAGGCAGCAACGGTTCCCACCATCTTAGCAACGTTTCTGATTGGTTACGGTTACCTTGGTAACGGTTCCGATCACTTTGGCCTAGGCAGCAACGTTTCTGATTGGTTCTCGGTTACCGAGCAATGCAAATGTGCTATACCAATCAAAATCAAGTTCCAAATGTGCAAATCAATAGTGCAAGATGTGCAAAAATCAAACGGTTCACATATCCTTACCTTAAGCAGCAACGGTTGCGATCACCCTAGCCTAGTCANAAACGCTTCTGATTGGTTACTGGTTCCCTTAAGAATATTTATTTGTTCTAAGAAGAATAAATTTTATTCCAAATTCCATAGAATTTTTTGTTCTGAAAGAATATTATTTTGTTCTAAAAGAATATTATTTTATTCTAAGAATATTTTTAAGAATATTTAATTGTTGTAACAAATATTAAAAATATATTTATAAAACTACAACTTAATTTTTTAATAAAGAAAAATAGGACCAAAAAATTATGTAACGATTAAGAATCAGTAAGTATTGAAAAGAATAAGCATTACATAATTTGAAAAGGAAAGAAAAGAGATTATAAGACAAGATTATGTAATAATTTCTATTATGTTGAATAAATAACACTATAAAACTACAACTCAATTGATTTCTTTATATTATAGAGAAGTAGTATAGTGTTAAATATATTAGTGACCTGTTAAATAAATAGTGACCAGCAAAAATGTATAGTTTTTTTTGGCATTTTGGTAAATGTGCAGTCATGTCTTGGATGTTAAATATTATGTCAAGTGTTATCATTTGGAGCAATTTTACTTCTCTACCATACCCATGTTATGGCTTTTTAAATGTGAAACTAGTTTAAGAACAGTAACAGTTACAACATTTATTCAAAACTATACAGTTTTGCTGCTTTTTCAATGTTTTACAGAAATCCCTTTTAATTACAATATTATTTGTTTAAATGTAACAATTTCATTAAAATTTTGTTATTTATCATGTTTTATTTTAAATTGAATAATATT
>MQRK01241809.1:7817-19665 GCA_001938485.1 Girardia tigrina | reverse complement strand
CTAAAATATCAATTTTCCATCTGGGTGGGAGAAACACATTTCCAAATACTAAACTCAACATACAAAATTCAACAAACCAATTTCAACATACCAAATTTAAAATATTCCTCACAATATTTAATTTTGAGTTTTAAAAATATTAATCAAGATTTAAAAATTACTAGATTATTTTAAAAATAATTTTTAGAAAATTAATTATTTAAAAGAGTAGTAAAATTAGTTTGAATTTGTTTGGAATAAAAATATTAATTGTAGTATTGACATAAATATAAGTACAACAATATTAATAATAAGATTTTCATTTTTAGTTTTTTTTTAATTTGTTAAAATGGTTAATTAAAAAAACTGATAATATATTTTTATTTAAAATTTTTAGAGAAAACAAAAAATAATATCAAAAATAATTAAAATAATTCTTTTATAATTTATAAAAAGTAAACAATATTTGAAAATATTTTAATATTTTTAATATTATATTAATAAATTTTAATTGATTTTTTTTGAATAATTCTCACATTTTTCCAAAGAAAATGACATTCTTTTACAAAAGTTGAGACAAGAAGCATGGTATGTTGGTTTTGTAACACTTAATACCACGACAGTTATTCACCGACACTTAATACCGCGACAGTTAATCCTTGAGACATTTAATACCATGACATTTATTACCGCGACATTTTATGCCAAATTATTTAATACAAAATATTTAATTAGATCGTATAAACTGGAAGGATATCAGATTTTTTTCTTTTCGTTTCAGTTGATTCGGTAAGAATTTTTGTGTAATCATTTTTTATTTCGGAAATCTGAAAATTTGTCGCTCATTTTCAAAATTGAATTTTAATGAATTATTTATTAACATTATAACATTCAAATATTAAAAAAATTTAAATGATTATTTAATTAAAATAATAGTAAATAAAAAATAATTGATGAATTTAAATAATATATTTTTGTGAACTTTTTAAATTTAATTATTTAATAAATTTTAGAAATGCAGGATCAAAAAATAATTATGGGAAAAACATCCAAAAATATGTCATGCGCCTTGAAAAATCAATATCATTATGTAAAACATCGAGAAAATTGGAATGGAACCGTTCAGTGACGCTGTCAAATTTATCAAAAATTCAAATGCACAGCAAGAATTGAAACTCAGGGTGAAACTATACTCGGAAATTCTAATATAGATCACAATCATGATGAAAATTCAGAAATTAAAAACGCAAAACAAGCCATTGCGGTAATGAATGACAGAATGAATGAAATTTCTGCGACGACTGGTGCTATAATAGGGACAATAAGTAATGAATTAAGTTCACCGGTATTAATGGCACCTCCAGCTCGTTCATCTTTGAAACGCACATTGCAGCGAAAAAGCAGCAGTTGTGTTCTGATGGAAGAAATCTATCTGCGATACCATTGGATATGAATTTTTATATTCCAAATGATTTTCAAAGTATGATTCTTTTTGATTCAGGTCCCGGTGAAAATTAAATTATAAAGGTTGGCTCTATTTATTGAGTTAATAAATGGTCTATCCAGAGCAAAATTATAACTCGCCGATGGTACCTTTAAATTGGTTCCATCCTTGTTTTTTTCATCTTCATACCATTCATTTTGAACTGGTTCCAGGAATTAATCCTGTTGGTGTATACTGTCTTGTTCAAAACAAAACACGTAATACTTATAATAGACTTTTAATTGAATTAAAAAAGATCATTCCTTCTCCTGCTCCCAAAAGAATACTATTAGATTTTTATAAAGCTGCAATGGATGCTTTCAAAGAAGCCTTTCCCGAAATAACTATCAGAGGTTGTTGTTTCCCTTTAACCCGGAGTGTACAGAGGAAAGTACATGAATTGGGGATGAAGATTGATTATGAAGTTGATGTTACACTTCGTAATTAGAAGTTTGCCTGCATTATCTTTAGTTCCTCGATAGCACGTTGAAGAAGTGTTTTTAGAATTGGCTGATTCTATGCCATCACATGAAAAAATGCCAGAATTATTATGGTATTTCGAGCATACATCTATAAGAGGAAGAAGAAGACCCAGCCGAGTTGAGACCTATGGACAATCTATTTTTCCAGTGGAATCATGGAATAATTTTAAAGCTGCTTCTGAAGGTTTAGCCAGAACAACTAATAGTATTAAAGGATAGCATTATGGTTTAAAAGCTTTGCTTCATGCCACCATCCAACAATTTGGAAATTTTTACAAGGTTTGGAAAAAAAGTGTTATTATCATGCGATCTAAGGTCACCAGCCGACCTTACCTAAAAGATATCGAAATTTAAAAAAAAGTTATTGAAACAGTTAACCGATATTCTTTAAGTGACAGACTACATTACGTGCGCGCAATTGCATATTTGTCAAGTCTTTAGTTGTTATTTAATATATTATTGTTGGTTATTTTTCTTTTTATTATTTAATAGATAAAAGCTCAAATTTTATTTTTTAATTTTTATTTTTAAATTTTAATAGTAGAACATGAAATGGTTTCGGAAATTTTATTTATGAATGAGTAATTTTAGTATTTGTTGATGTTTTTCTACGAGATTAAATGCTTTTAAATTAATTTGGTATAATTTTCGCGGTTTAACAGAGATTAACTGTCGCGGTATTACATTTCCCGATATTAACTGTCGCAGGAGTTAGATGTTTTTGAAACACCTTCCACGCTAACAATATTAGAAGCTGACATCAGATTTTCAAATTTTATTTCTCTACAAAAAAATGTCTAATAAATTTTATTTAAAGAAATTTAATCGAAATTAAATTCTTTTTTTTACTTTTGAGGAACTATTTATTCCATAAATCTGAAACTGGTATAATAAAAATAAATATAGAATTCAATAATCCATTTGACTTTTTAATTTCTGACAATTAAATAATTTCATTTTTTAAATTTACATTTACGAAATTTTATCACAGTTAATATAACTTTATTTGGTTCTTGATTTTTTTTGAATTTTAAAATGATACTTTGAATTCAATTATTATTTCAAAAATTTTCAAAACATTTCATTAAAAAATCCTAACATCCCCCCTTTTCTTTAAAATTTTTGAACTTTTCAACATTTTTGAAAATGTTTCTCGTCTATACCTTCCAATTTATAACTTATCTCATGAATTCTTTCTATAATGGCGCATGGTCCGTCATATCTGTCATCTCCTTTATGTTTAACTTCTTTATTTTAACCACACCTGATCTCCCACTATGAACTTGCATTTTTTTTGTTCCACTGACACTTACATATTATTTGTCTATCTAATTTCCTATTGAATATCATTTCAGCTGGGTTTCTCGCAATCGTTTTTTGACGAGTCGAATTCAACGTGAATTCCACCTCTGGGAACATATCTGCCCAACTCGTCTCCTTCCTTTCTTTTAAACTTGCATATATATATTATTCAACAGAACAAATTCTACAAACACCAAAAACTTTATAACCTGCTACTACCATCGTACTTTCGGATCAGCCGCTTGCAAATGCCAGCCCCCTTGTGATTATAATTCGTTGGGAAAAGCCAAAGCGTCAGAATGAAGCCGGTAAATCTGAAACCCCAAAAGCCACCGGATCATATCTCAGCCATATTCACCGTCCCGGCTCGGACCGGTGACAAAGTTCTTCAGTTTTTGATTGATACAGGCGCTGATTTTAGCATATTACCACGAAATCTATTCAGTCCTGACTGCTCCCCGTGCACTCAAAGATTGATCGCAGCCAACGGAAACAACATTGTTACCTACGGAAAATTGAGACTCAAATTCCGCATTGGCGACACAGACAAAATCTTCGAATGAGATTTCATCCTCGCAGATGTCAACCGATCAATACTTGAGTCTGATTTCCTGTCTCATGAAGACGTAAAAAATAACTGCCGACAAAGCCAAAATTTGAATAGGGAACTGCATAATTGATTCATCGTTCAGAACAGCCCATACCTGTCACATCACAGTTCCATCCGACGGTAAACATTTTTTAAAAATTGAAACTTCAGGCCCTCCGATAGCCCATGGGCCACGTCGCCTAGGACAGCACCTACTTCAAATCGTTCGAAATGAGTTCGACCAACTACTATTTTTAATAAAAAATCTTCATGCTGATCAAGAGTCAGTAAATTTTCAATTAATGTTTTTATATTTTTTGTTCAAAAAAATAATTTCTAAAAAATTACTAAACTAAGTAATTATAACCTATATTGATTCATATTGATTCATTTGTCGCGCATTGGAAAGTTCACGTTACTTCCCGATCATAACATAACTTGTTCTTCTTTTGTAAAAAAAACTTATGATCAGAAATCATTTACTAAATGATCTCAATTTGAATGAATGAAAAATTTTGAAAAAAACTTGTGGGAATACGGAAGATTTTTTTGAGAGTGGCAATTGAGATGTGGGAGATTGACGGAGGATGTAGTTTGTTGAAGGCTCAGAACAATGGAGGTTCGGTCGGGAGTCAAGGGGCTCGCGGGGAGGATCAACAGATGCCCGACGAGGACAGTTTTTATGGGGAAGCATTCTTGATCGGGTCCGAGGACGGGAACGAGTGTTATACTGCCCCCACATATTATGTAATCAGTGAAGATTTATTTATTTAATTATATAAGATTAATTATTTATTTAATTACTTTATTTTTAATTATTTAAGATTATTTATTTAATTATACAGTTATTCTTTTATTTAATCATTTATTTATTAAATAATTTATTTAATAATTAATTTATTAATTCAATCATTGAATAAATAAATTATTTAACAAATAAATTATTAAATTTGATTTGATTGAATTTCAATCAATTAATAATTAATTATTTCATTTTTTATTAACTAATTAACAATTTTATTCATCCATTCCGCAAGTTATTCCATTAATTCGAAACGAAATAATGTAATATACACAGATTACATAATATGTGGGGGAAGTATAACACTCGTTCCCGAGGACGAGCCCGGATACTCTACAGATTTAAGAAAAGTTGTCACTATTAACAACATCACAATTTGAATGCAAACATTTATTGACAAACAAACAGTATCTTCACAACAATTTTCATTGGTCATCTTTCTTTGATTGATATAGTTTTTGATTATATATTCAAATATGAAAAAACAACGAATGGGAAAGATTAATAATAAATTTTAATTTTTCATAATTTATATTGGATAAAAGTCATTACATAATTTTTAAATAAACATTAATTTTTAAAATATATTACATTTAATAAGTTAAAATCGTTTACTGAAAATATTATTAAAATTCATAATTATCAAACTTTAATTAATTAGTACTTAAAATTAATATCATTAAATTAATTTCCTTAGATTCAAAAAATCAATCAATAACATATCAATCCCATCTGAGTAGGAGAGTCACAAATCTAAACAGCATACAAACAACAAACTCACAACATTCCGAATTATCCCTCACAGTCACATTACAAAAGATTACATTAATTAATTACATCACATTACATTAATTAATCATTTAAATATTAATAATTGTTTAATATTCCTAACATTTTATTTTTTCATTAAAAATATATTTTTCAAATAAAAATTGAATTTTTTATCCAATTAAAACTAATTTAATTATAATTATTATTATTTTACTTTCCATATACTGAAACTAAAATATTATTTATTAACAAAAAAGACAATTATTATTTATTAAATCACGATATTATGAATGAAAATAATGAAATAATTGATGCAACAAATAAAAATAATAAATCGATTGAGCCAATTAAATTATTTTTCAAAAGTCAAACAAGAAAAAGATTTCTTAAAGCGTTAATTAAACGAAAATTGATTGAAATGTATAAAGAAGGAAAAAAGATTAAAGAAATTGCTGAAAAATTTAATTTATCAGAACCGTCAGTTTGTTATTATAGAAAAAGATATAATAAAGAACTTGTTGACTCAATCTCTAACTCACAGAATGATAACAAAGTGCTTCTACAAAGACATCAAGTTGTGTCTCCTTCAATGAAACAAAAATGTATAGAAATGTATCAAGAAGGAAAGAAAGTAAGAGAAATAGCAAAAGATTGCAATATAGCACAAGGAACTGTCAGTTATTATGTAAAAAGATATAATGAAAAACTTTCAAAAAACTTCGATAAAAACAATAAAGACGAAAATATTTCATCTCTCAATTTATCAAACAAGGATAATGAATATCCAAATATTATTAAAATGCCTCTGAAAAGACATCGCCAACATCAAGTTTTGTCTCCTTCAAAGAAACAAAAAATCATTGAAATGTATCAAGAAGGAAAAAAGATTAAAGAAATAGCTGAAGATTTCAATATAGTACAAGGAACTGTCACTTATTATGTAAAAAGATATAACGAAGAACTTTCAGAAAACTTCGATAGAAACAATAAAGATGAAAATATTTCGTCTCCTAATTTATCAAATAATGATAATGAAGTTCCAAATATTATTAAAAATTCTCTGAAAAGATATCGAAAAAATAATGTGTTGACTCCTTCAATGAAACAAAAGATCATTGAAATGTATGAAGAAGGAAAAAAGATTAAAGAAATTGCTGAAGAACTAAATTTATCAGTATGGTCTTTAACTCATTATAAAAGAGAATATAATCAAGAATTGGTTAATTCAATCAATTATTCAACAAATAATGATAACAAAATGCTTCCACAAAGAAATCGTCTGCCTCCTTCAAAAAAACAAAAAATAATTAAATTGTTTCAAGCAAAGAAAACAATGAAAGAAATAGCAAAAGAATGCGATGTGTCGCAACCGACAATAAATAAATATTTGAAGATACACAAGGAAGAATTATTAACAATGAATACAAATACGAAGAACGAAGCATCAAGATTGACACATACCTCGAATAAACAAAAGACAGAAGAAAATGTATTAGAAAAGCAATTAGAATGTATCGAATTAGTTTTGTCCGGAGAGTCGGTGGAGGATGTAGCGAGAGTGCTCAAAGAATCGAATGAGACCATTGAAAGATGGATAAATAATAAAGATGAGATTATCGAAAATTGTTATCATAAATTAAACAAAGAATAAATTTTTAAATAATAAATTTTATAATAATAATTATAATTATAATTGTTTAATTTCTGTTATTAATACTTATTTTATATGAATATATAAAAGAACTATATTTTAAAAATTATGTTTATTTTGAATTATTTATTTTTAATTATTTGACATTATTTTTTGTTCAATTTTACTGTTATTAATTATTTGTTTAACTTGTTTTATTATTTTTTTATTTAAATATTTGAAATAATAATGATCAAAATAATAGTTTACTTAAATATAATAATTAATTTCATTATTTCTATTATTATATTTGTTTTTTGCTGACCAAATGTAAATAATTTTAAACCGTAAAAACAGTTTAAATTTAAAAATTAATTTTTATAAGTAAATAATTTTTGAAAATAATAATTTTAATTTTTTTATATCTAAATTGATTTGAAATCAAATGGTTTTGTAATGTTTTAGTATTAAATATTTTATATTGTTTAATATTATTTTCGAATAAATAAGATTTAAATAAAAATAGAATTATATATTATTTTAATTTTGAGTTTAAAAGTATTAATGAAGAATTAAAAATTTCAAGAATATTTAAAAAAATAATTATTTGTGAATCGATTATTAAAAGAAATAGTAAAATTAGTTTGTAAAATTTGTTTGTAAGAAATATTAATTGTTGTACTGACGTAACTATGAGGAAGTAATTAATTTTATGGTTCACTGATAAAAAATAAAATAGTTTTAAAAAAATTTATTTTGAATTAAAATCAAAAGGAAAATATTAAAAATTAATTTGAATTAAAAAAACATTCTTTATTAAAATATTTTTTAATATTTGTAAAATATATATTTTCTAATTTTAAATTAAGTTAATAATATGATTAAAAGAATTAATATTTTAAAAATAAAAGATTGAATATTAAATATAACGTATTTTCAAAATTGTATAGAAATGTATCAAGAAGGAAAAAAGATTAAAGAAATAGCTGAAGAATTTAATATATCAGAACAATCAGTTTGTAATTATAGAAAAATACATAATAAGGAACTTGTCGACTCAATCTCTAACTCACCGAATGGTAAAAAAATGCTTCTAGAAAGAACTCATGTTGTGTCTTTTGAAAAACAACAAAAAATCATTGAAATGCATCAAGAAGGAAAGAAAGTAATAGCAATAGCTAAAGAATGTGGTGTATCAAATGGAACTGTCAGTAATTATACAGGAAAGTTTACTAAAAATATAAATAATTCAACCATTAATTCATCAAATAAAGATGACAAATTTTCCAAAATTAAAGCAAATCTTATACAAAATCGTAAATATCGCTTCCAGACTGCTTCAAAAACTCAAAAAATCATTGAAATGTATAAAGAAGGAAAGAAGATTAAAGAAATTGCTAAAGAATTTAATTTATCAGTGCAGTCAGTTTGTAATTATAGAAAAAGATACAATAAAGAACTTGTCGACTCAATCTCTAACTCACCGAATGATAACAAAATGCTTCTAGAAAGAACTTCTGTTGTATCTTTTTCAAAACAACAAAAAATCATTGAAATGTATAAAGAAGGAAAAAAGGTCATAGAAATAGCAAAAGAATGTGATGTGACTCCACCGACAATATATAAATATTTGAAGATGCACAATGAAGAATTATTAACAATAAATAGAAATACGAAGAACGAAGCATCAAGATTGTCACATACCTCGTATAAACAAAAGACAGAAGAAAATGTATTAGAAAAGCAATTAGAATGTATCGAATTAGTTTTGTCCGGAGAGTCGATGGAGGGTGTAGCGAGAGTGCTCAAAGAACCCAATGAGACCATTCAAAGATGGATAAATAATAAAGACGAGATTATCGACAATTGTTTTAATAAATTAAACAAAGAAATAATTTTTAAATTATAAATTTTGTAATTATAATTGTTTAATTTCTTTTATTAAAACTTATTTTATATGAATATATAAAAGAACTATATTTTAAAAATAATGTTTATTATTAATTATTTATTTTTAATTATTTAGCATTATTTGTTGTTCAATGTTTATTATTATGAATTATTTCTATTACTTGTTTTATTATTGTTTTTATTTAAATATTTTTACTCTAATAATCAAAGAATAATAATAATAAATAAAATAAATAATTTCATTGCTTTTATTATTATATTTGCTTTTCACTGACCAAATTTAAATAATTGTAAAACGTAAAAACAAATTAAATTTAAAACATAATATTAAAAACAATATTTTTATTTAATAAAATATTATTTTTTAATATTTTATTTGATTTCTGTAGTGTGAATTTCTCTCACCAGTTTCTTTCCTGATTTGGCTGTACATGTTCAGTATATTTTTGGTATCATTTGTATTTGATCAAGTGTGTGTGTGTTCGTGCTGGCTTGTTGTTATGTTTGGAATATTTTATCATTGGAAGATATCGAAGAAAAACTGAAAAGTTATCTAACTGATTTAAATGTGAATTGCGGGACCATGTTGATTTGTGATAAAGACGTTATTCAGAGATTGAAGACGAATTTTTTTTGTGTCGTTGGACTCAATAGATAAACGATGAAGACTCATTGCAGAAGACAATCAAGAGGACAGTGAGACAGATCATGACTCATAAGATTGTGGAAATTATTCACTTGTTCCATTGCGATTTTCGTTAATTGATTGAATGAAAGATTTAACGGAGAATAAAAGAATCATCAATGAATTTTTAATCGAAAGAGATTTATCAACAAACCAAATGATTCTGGGCATCGCCTATTTGGTCAAATGTTCTAATTTCCGATATTTTTAAACGTTCAACTTTTACAAATTTTGACTCTCATTTCTGCTTAGAAGAATTAGAAAACCCAGAAAGCGATGTCATCTTAAATACTCAAGGAAAAACTGCCCTATATTTTCTAGCTCTAATTTACATTGTCATTGTAAATATAATGCTTATGAATTTATTAATCACCATTTTTAGTAATACTGTCACAGTTATAATGCATAAATCTCATGAATCTTGGAAAGACAGTCGGTATAAAAAATCAATAAATAAATTGATTAAATAGATTAACTAATATTAACAATTTACCTATTTACTGCTGATGTATATATATGCTAATATGAATAAATTTTTATTGCTTGAGGTGATTTATTTATTTATTTTTATTTTTCGTTTGTCACTGTTCTATTAGTTGTTTTTAGTTCTTATAGTCTATTTTTTTGTTAGTAGAAACAGATATTCATATATAAATATATAATTATATACAAAGATTCAAATATCTGTTTCTACAATTTCAAATAAAAAAGGTTTTGTAATGTTTTAGAATTAAATATTTTATAGGTCCGTCATATCTGTCATCTCCTTTATGTCTCACTTCTTTTTTTAACCACACCTGATCTCCCACCTTGAACTTGCGTTTTTTATGTTCCTCTGGCACTTAAATATTATTTGTCTATCTATTTTCCTATTGAATATCATTTCAGATGGGTTTCTCCCAATCGTTTTTTGACGTGTCGAATTCAACGTGAATTCCATCTCTGGGAGCATATCTGCCCAACTCGTCTCCTTCCTTTCTTTTAAACTTGCATGTATATATTCACGTATAGTACGAAATTGACGTTCCACCATGCCGTTCGTATTATGGTGGTACGGGTTCGAGAACACTAATTGTATACTGTAAAGTAACTACTTTACTTTCACGATTGTGCAAGAGTTGGTTAATGATATCACATCAACCCGAACAATATTGCACAAAAAAGGTCAAATTGCGCAAATGCAATTTGTAAGCACACAAAATTAATATAAAAGTAATTTTGTAATTTTGTATTTAAAAAAAAATAAAAGTTTTGATTTATATTTTAGTGTTATCATTTTATATTAATATAAAAATGAATGATTCCAAAACTGGTGTCAGAAGCGACGATTTGCTCGAATGCAACAACGTGACAACAAAACTGCCACAATACTTCGATGATACAGAAATGTGGTTTCATCAAGTCGAAGCCGTGTTCCGACTTTCTCGAATAACAAGAGTAGTGGTAATAATATGGTTATAAGCCAAACGCAATTATTTTTAAAAAACTAATTTAAAAAAAATAAATATATATTATATGCCATCAAAGATGGCATAAAAATATTTTTTCTTTTAATTTATTTTTCTAAAAATATTTACCTTTAACTTATAACCATATTATTACCACTACTGTAAAATAAATATTTTAAAATTTAATTTTTTTTAATCGCTCAATAAAATTTTTTTTATTAAAATTTTTTTTATTAAAAATTTTTTTATTAAAATTTTTTTATTAAAATTTTTTATCGGATAAAAATATTTTTTACATTTTATAAATATTTTTTTATTCGATTATAAATATTTTTTTATAAATATTTTTTTTATTAAAATTTTTAAAACTCAAATTATTTCTAATAAAAATGGAATATAAAAATTTAAAAAATCGAAATAATAATTCAAACAATAATTCAAACAATAATTCAAATAATAATTCACTTCAAAATTGTAATAACTCAAATAATAACTCATTCACTCCAAAAGTATTAAATTTATACAAATCAAATTTTAATAACCGTCTCTTTCCATCTAATTTTCGTTTACTCCTAATTGGAGAATCCGGATGTGGAAAAAACGTATTATTAATGGAAATGTTAACAAGACCAGGATTCCTAGATTACATGTAACAACGAATCACAAATCTATTAAAATTTATTTTTTTACTAAATATACTTTCAAAATAGATATTATTTAAACAAATAATTATCTATATTTTTTCATGTTAAATATTTCATTTAAG